>JAWQFJ010012237.1:0-62500 GCA_034096865.1 Theodoxus fluviatilis
AGACCCACGGTCTCTGTGACCGAGTGGCCAGCGCGCTGCATCTGCAGTCGCTTGCGGTTAGTGGGTGCGGTGTTTGAAGTTGCGCGATTCCCACAGTAACACCACTGAGCAAAGAGCTTAACTCGCATTGTCTCCCCATCCAAGAGCTAAGCCGGGCACCTGTGAGAGCACTGTAGTGTGGTTAACTCTTGTATGCGGCTTCGAGCATTGGAATGTTCCCCGGGGAGTGGAATTGGTGTTCGTGCGCGTCCTATTTGTCACTGTGCTTGTCTTCAAGTGCCAGTGGATGGGGTGATGAAGTGGCACAGTGATCAGGGGGTAAAATGTAAATCGAGTTCAGGCCCAAGCACTGGTGAAATATTGCTATACAAAACCGTACCTGAACCTTTAGCTTTGCCCACACTCTGCGAGAATCAAGCCGGGGCTTCCTCACTCTCTATAAAAACCCTGCTCGAACCAGACATAGGAACAGCCCGAACAGCCACTGCATAAGCCATGAGCCTCTCTCAAACTGTATCTGTGCAATCGCCATGCATAACAAAAGGAGTTTGCGCCGCTGTTCTGAGTACTCGTAGATGCAGAAGCTGCTAATGAGCACGTATCGGAGCACGTCCAAAGGCCTCGAGATAACTCCAGGGAGCTGCTGAGAGAGTTGACCAGGCCCGTGCGACTGCTAGGATGGGATTGGGTGCATTTGAATGACTGGACAACAATATCCCGTATTAAACAGATCATACCAGCACCTCTCTATCCGACATCAAGGCCAGAGACACTGCATCGTCTCCTGATCTACTTTTACGAAAATTACCGAATTGTGGTAAGTGCATGTATACTGACTGCATTGTGCAATTCGTAATACGTCCGCAAACGAAATAAGTCAATGACTTTCACCGTCTGTGTTCGTTGTGAAGTTAATTACATTTTTTCTGGCTGTTCCTAGGCTGCTGGTGTACTTCAGAACTTGATGCAGCATAACGAATCGAGATCGTTTGGGTAGAGGCTATGACACCTCCTCTGTGAAACTAAAAGCAAGCTGCGACCTCCCCGTCATATGGCACCCTGCCCATCTGGAGGGAATCCCCGGTGTTTTTCCCGTGTTCCTGGCCACCAGCGTGACGGTGTTTTCTTTATCGCGGTGTTCCATCAACTGCACGCCCGAAGGTGAGCGCACATTCTGCGCATTTCATTTCAGCATGCGTCACTGCTTCATTAAGCGCCCATCCCAACCCTGAACTGTCTAACCAGTCTGTAGGAAACTTTTGTTCGCAAAGCATGCACTGAGCCTAATTGGAAGCCCAGTTTAATTGCGGGCTAACTCGGTGCGAACATCGACAGGGAGTGCCATTAGGTTTCAAAAACAACCTGTTGCCATCAATAATGCATCGATCGATCGCATGGGGAAACCTTTTTACGGAAACGCCTCACGTTGGCTTTGACAGTCTGGTTTCACTCCACTGGGCTGTGAACTGGACACAGCTGCCGCGTCCCAGGAAACTGCATGCGCAAGGCCAAGGCAGAAAAACAAGATGGCGACAGTGACGGAGCTGGACACGTTCTGTACCTCCAGCAGATCCAGGCGTGGATTTCTCCCCCCAAGCCGCGTCCCGCCATGCCGACGTGGCTACCAGAGTTGCGAGAGCTGCGTAGAAAGTGGTGGAAGAGAACAGTCACAAAGAAAGGAGTTACGTGGTGGAGTGGGTGGGGGAATCGAGGTTTCAAAGTTGGGGGAATGGGGTGGCGTGTGTCTGACAAGCTTTATCTCCACAAAGCACGGTTTAAATGTAATATTTCGACAGGTGGTGTCTGTTTATCTCACAGCATCCAACAACGTTGTCCGAACCACCAGAGAAAATGATCGACTAACCGCGGCTGAGTCTACTCTGAAAAAGTAGCGACGCATGGACGAGGTTTCTTTTGTCGGCGATTCCTATCGATAAAATCGGCAGCAGCAGCAGCAGCAGTCGCCGCAGCAGCAGCACAAATATAGCAAAAGCAGAAATGGAAAAGAACCACATGCTCGTTAATCCGTAACAGTGTTCTCAATAAACACTTCTTTTACTGGCCGTTATACACGACAGCAAAGTTATGATCAACTGTTTATAAAATACATATGAAAAATCCTAGAAATAGCTCCATTTTAGAAAGCAATCCGACATGAATAATCCATAATGTGATGTAAAAAGAATCATGCTCCAGGGATGCGCACATGCACCCACTCGTAAAACACGCGTGCGCAAGCACGCACCTGGGTGCCAACTGATCTGTTGTTGGAGGGGACAGTCGTTGTGACTAATGTCAGAATACAGACGGAGAAACAGTCGGCCTTCAAAGACCCATGTTTCCAAGACCTGGGCTACTGTTGGCGTTGAGAGTCCCCGGAACCACCATGATATTTGCTTGTTTTTGCATCGCATGCTACTCCAGACGACAGTGAACGAAAAAGAGTCCATCTCATGAAACCCTCAATGCACAAGGTAATGAATGAACACAAGTATTTATAATCCGCAGGTTGTTACACATGGAGATTAGATAATCGACAATGATCTATCAACTCTCCAACCATCATGGTCATTTGGACTTGACAGTGTTATCTCTACAGGAAAGTATGGACAATGGCGACTCCGGTGCAACCTAGAGATTGTGTACTTTAGACTGATGAGATAGCCTCGTTGTGCCGCTACATCTCCGCTAATGCCACTTATCTCCTGACCTGCACATATGGCGTCATTTATTCTCTGCATAAACGCCGATGACGCTGATAAGGTATTCAGGTACATCGCACAAAGCCTTGCAATGAAGGGATAAAATTCTTGTATCGCCATATGTCATGAAGGGACGTGAGCGGGCCTGAACAACGCAAACGCAGTGAACAGAAGCCGGTGTTTATCTAATCTTCCTTCCCCTGCAGCCATCTTCCCTCAGTGGAAGGGGAGGGAAGATAACTGGCCTCAAGAGAAGGTTCTGGCAATTTCCAAAGGGACGTTGGCAGCGGTAGTCCAAAGAGGGAGCACGGGGAAGGGAAGAGGGGGCGGACCAGCAAAGGACAGAAGATTGAATCGGGCGTCTGGGTCTGACGCTCCGCCTTTCGTCCCCACCCCCAGGTGTTGATCAGCCCCTCCGTCGCAGCCCTGCAACCCTGGGGTGTCAACTTTCCCCCTCCTTTTCTTTCTGTGTCTGCCCTTCCGTCCGTCCGTCCGTCCCTCCCCCTCCCTCTCCCCCCCCCCCCCCTCTCTCTCTCTCTCTCTCTCTCTCACTTCCGAAAAAGTTACCGTGAGAGAAATGCGAACTCAAGGAAACATTGTCCATGTATGTTCTTTCTGTTCGATCGTAAAAGCAAAAACCGTTGTAATGGTTTTGAATGCGAGATCATTTTAGGTTAAATTAATGACCCCAAGAAAATAACATTTTCCATCAAACCCGTCCGTGCCTTTTTTCTGCCTGTATCTTTTCTCTCATTGTTGTAGAGATGCCTAAGAATTCATAAATCGCAGACATGCATTTGAATGTATGCATGTATGCGCACAAACGAACATATACGTACAAACGCACACACACCTATAAACAAACACACATACGCACGCACGCACGCACACGCACACACACCCACACACACACACACACACACACACACGCAGATATACAGCGCGCAAAGACACACTAGCGCCAAAAGCGAAAGTAATTCTGGACAAGTATTACCATCGAACGGGCGTTACATCAACACACTGCATTTTCACGAGCGGCTCGATGAAAGCTACAGTGACATCAAGCCTTTATTTCTCAGTGCAACGCTCCCCATTCAGCACTCGCTGCAAGCTTGACAAAACGACCGAGACAAAATGGAGCCAAGTATAACATCAGAGGTTGCTTTGAAAAGCACCAAAACAGAAGACTTTTTTCTTGGCGCGAACTCCTGGAAGACTTGCGACGTTCACGAACGTCACATGCCACTTGCTTGTGTGCACATGAAAAACCGAGACTTAACTGCGTTTGACTGTGGAAACTGCACGTGCTGCATACGCAGCGATCTTAATGAAATAGTGCAAAACCGTGAACTTTGGAGTGAACGCAACTTTGACAGCGATCTATCTGCGTTTCCTCTTTTCTAAAATATTGTGATCAACCTGCCAGAAACGCTTGCGTGTCGACTTCGTATTGCTGCAGGAACCTAGGTGTTCCCTCGTCACCCTGTGCCATCTCTCCAGCGGGACAACAGGACTCTGCGGGCAGTCGAACGTGCGATTCGCTTTTGGAAATCGCTTCTGCTCGCATGAACGCACACAGTGAGACGGCCAGCTACACACGAGAGACCTGTTCCCATTTTCCCCCCTCAAGAAGCGATCCTTGCAAAGCAAAGGCGCCCTGGCCCTTGTCACCATTGGGGGAGGAGAGCTCTCCTGGCGAGCCCAGATTCCATGCAGCCCCTGTCCCTGGTGTGTGCGCAGAGAATTCGGGGGCGCGGACCTGACAAAGGTCATTCAAGCAACCAAGACTCGGCACCGCCAGGCTCCGCAGTCCTCTTCTCTGCGTCCCACTTCTGCCCCGGGCTAGGACTCTAACATAACATCCCTTTATCCTCCGTCTCCGCGGGTGGGGAGGCTGAGAGCATGGTGCACCGGGGGAGGCAGTGGGCTTAGCAAAAGAAGATGAGGATTGGGGAGAAGATGTATGGGATGAAGGAGACAGGTTAGAATCGTCTTGGGAGGGGGTAAGGGATGAAAAGAGGGGAAAGGAAGAGGGAGAGGAAGGAGGGAGTGATAAGCGAGAAGAGGTGGGGGTGGGGTGGGGGGTGGGGATGAGAGTGAAGTAAGAGGGAGGGAACAGAGGCAGACGAAATATGGAACAAAAACAGCGAGTGTAGTCAATTTTTGAGACATTTTGCACAAGGGAGCCTTGAGGAACTGGAGCGGAAGAAGAGGACATGGAAGAAGGAATATGAGTTAAGGAGGGATGGCAAGATGAAGGTTGATAACGAAGACCATCAACAATGCAAGGAAACCACAGGGACGGGGATGATTACTGGGAGGGAAGGAAACTCGAGTGGGAGGATCCGTGATGCCATGAATAAAAAGTATGGGGGCGAGGAGGCCTGCGGATAGGAACAAAGGGGTTCCCCACGGGGGACGGACAGGTAGGGAAAGAGGCGTGCAACAGGGAGGATGAGGAATGCGGCGACTGTCGTGGAGAACACGGGGACGAGGGAGGGGCGGCCGACTACGAAACGTTGCACAGTGAAGGGAAAGAAGGCGGGGTAGGGGAGGAGATGCAGGTGGCTGGGGTGGGGTCTGACGGAGGGGGGAGGGGGGAGAGCAGGGGCTGCAGGAGCCTCTACCTGGGCGATAATCTGGGCCGCCCTGGGAGGAGGCCTGGGGCCGGCGCCAAGGATTGCTTGGGGTGACAGGACTAAGCAGATTATCTCCCCTGCCTTGGCGGGAATCCCGCCACGCCCACCTTAGAAGGAGGCTAATGGCAAGCCAAGATGGCGTCGGGCAAGCAGACTGCAGACTGCCGATCGCTCCCAAGTAAAAGGAGGCTTTTCTCCTGACAGATTTTTCAGTGATTCCAGCGTAGTTTCTGACTCATGGCTTTCCCCCTTGGATTGGGGGTTAGGGAAGACGCAGCGCGTCTCCCTACGCCGTTTGACAAAGGCGAATAAATAGAAAACACGTGACTTGCCGCAGCCTTTATTCCCACAAGTTCTAGTGATTGTTCATTGTCAATGGCCTTACATAGCCTACAAAGGCTGACGGGCCTTTAAACCCCATCCATCATCTATCCATCCATCCGACGTTGGTCCACATCTTTTTTAAACATAGCGTGTATAATTGGATCCGGTAGTTGCACACGTATACACATGTTATCGTCCACACTTGACTGTGCATAGCTTTTTCCCCCTTCTCTTGTGCAATTTTACATTTCTCCTCTATTCTCTTCTTCTCACACAAGTAGGTAACTTTTGTTTCTATTGTTCTCAATCATTTAAACCTGTTTACCATGATGAAAATGTTCCGTATACATTTATCAGAAAAAAAAGAATTGCAAATCGTACATGAAGGCTCTAGGTGAAATGAAATGGCTCGGGTCTTTAGGGAATGATTACACAATGAGTACTCACTCACACTCTTGTTAAAATTCATTGTATTTTCTAATTGAGGTCTTTTACTTACAAGACTGTAGGGAATAGTGCAAAGACGGATGTCGATTGCAAATTTAAAAAAGATAAATATTATAAACAATCTAAAAATGCTCTGATAACGCTCTAGACCGAGACTATTTCAAATGTAACAATCATTCGTTGTTTGAACGACAGTTTCTTGTACAACTTAGCAGTAATCGTCAAACATCGATATCACCTGCTCGTCTCTCTCTTCCTCATCACTCAAAGCCCTGGGTTTCATTACAGGTGGTTAGATAAGTGTTCTAAGTCCTCCTACAGCGATGTACGATGAACGATATGCAAAACCAAACACAAGCGTCCACACTACTACACCGTTATCAGGAGGCACAACTAAAGTCGTAACAAGGCCAGTTCAGAGGCAACAGCTGGATTCGGTCACGGTGAGAAATAACAGCAACGGCAACAGCGTCGCTCCTCTCTCACTCGCTCCGTCACCTCTGACCCGAATGACGTATAAAGGCCGCACGGCAAATCACTGCCATCCTTCAGGAACCCAGGACAATCTATTAGCACGTGTAAACTAATTACACGCGGTGGTAAACATCTCCAGCCAGGGGAAAAACTGCAGACCGGTACGCGTCAGGCCTCGTTCAACCTACGTCTCCAGGCCTTCGCCCAGCTGACCCGTGACTTGCCACGTGCAACTTCCTCGCGCAGACGTGCGCGAAAAAGGTGCGCAAAGGTGAAAGTTCGACGGAAATAGGCATGACGTTCGTGCGCGCGCATTCGACGCGGAGGCCGTAGTGTCAAGGCGGCGTGGTGGAGGTGAGTCCTAGAGAATTTGGCCACAAGTCGCCGACAAACAGTCGCGTCTTTTATCTTCTTGTGGTTCCTCTTACACGTCTCCCTCGCCAGGCAACGTAAGCCGCGGGTTTCGTGAAGAGTCCTTCCAGGTCCACCTGTGTCCCAGGCCTTCATCTCCCCCTCGTCACTCACGCCGCGGGTGCTGGGGTTCCTCAACCCCCAGTCCCTGAAGATGTGGGGCGAACCCCGTGGGCCCCACCCCTAGCCAGCCACCACAGCACACCTGCTCCACGGCGGGCTACAGCCTTTGGGCATCGTCACGCTCTTGAAGTCTTGAGCTCCGACTTGATTCTTCTCACGCCATTCAGAAGTCAACGCTCAATAAACCTGACATAAACCTTGCTTCAAACAAGGCACAAGCCGATCAAGTTGATCTCGCCATGGACCCTACATCATATGGACGGCTGGCTCGCTCAGCCTGCACGCGCTGTGTCATATAAGAAGTTCGCCGATGGCCTCGTTTTCAACACTTTTCTGATTGCACTTCCGGTTAATCCGCTTACTATGGACGCCGCTGACGAGCGAATTCTCATGGTAAGTAAAACAGATAATTGTTCAAACAGTGATGATTTATTCCATCAGTTAAAACTGTAAGTACATTTGCAGGCATCCCAGACACACTTTGCAGTAAAAAAAAATGGTATTCATTCCACTTTTGACGGAAAACAAAGCACTTTGGTCAGGCTGTTCAGACTGCTTGCGAGAGAAGTACAGAGTCTGTGTGTAAGTGTGTGCGTCGTCTGTGTGTAAATGTTCGTGTAGATGTTGTGTGAATGTCTGCTGTCATTCCGATCTCGACGTTGGCGTGAGGGTGGAAGGCAGAGGAGGGGGGGGGGGGGACGAAAGTGAGCGATCGCAGTTTAAATGGCTCGAGATCGCGCGCGCCTATTTGTGTGAGTGAAAGCGTGTGTGACGGAATGCAGTTGGGATGGCATGGCCGTGGCTGATGATTTCATTGCGTCTGATTGTGTTCCTCGTTCCCCAACCTTTCATTCCACTTTTGACGGAAAACAAAGCACTTTGGTCAGGCTATCTATCTAGTTCGTCTGCTACGGACGCCACTGTCAAGCGAATTCCTGGTGTCGCTGAGGTCCGCGCGTCATCTATAAATAGAAGTGCGCGAAGAATGTACGCTGTTCTGTCCAAGATGAGGTGAAGATTTGTTTTGATTTTAAAGACAAATGACGTCTAACACACCCACATCCCACTGAAACAAATTATAATGACAGAAACGTACCTCGTTTGATGCAAGCATCGTCAAAGTGTCGACTGCAGATCTTGGCCATGTCTGGGTTGAATGCTTAGTCCACTCGATCAATTTTAGCAATGATGGCTGATCTTCATTTGTGTTTCGCTTCACTGACACCTTTTCTTGGAATTCCAACGAAAGAATGTGCCCTGCATGCCACTGATGATACCTTACAATCAACAACATAACACTTGGCTCCATCTGAAGTACTGTTCGCCCTCCTTGATATTGGTTTAGGAACCACGGCAGCTCTTGTATCACTGTCATTCATGTCGCAACACACTGGTTGACTCTAGAGGTAACAAGGCGTTTCAGAAATGGCTGACAACAATACTAAACACAGGTTACAAACTAGACACATTTTTCCACCGACTTATGCGGAGAAAAAATTAAGATGGCTAAAACTAAGACACAAAATTCGTGATTTTCGCCAGGTGTTTACACTAACAAAGGCATCGGCCATTGAAAGCGGAGCAACCGGAAGTGAAATCAGAAAAGTGTTGAAAACGAGGCTATCGGCGAACTTATTTCTCTACATGCCACAGTCAGCTATCCATCTATATAGGATCCATGATCTCGCCTACGTTCTTCTAGTTTTGTCGGACGAGAACGAGGCATCGACACCGCCTGTCACGTGGCTCCAACAGTCCTGTCCACGCAAATGTTTGTTGGTGTATAGAGCACGGCAAATCGGTATGGACATAGATTTTGCCGTCAGGAAGCAACCCGCTTCACCAGAAAGACAAAGTTCTAACTACTGCAAGCGATCATTCCTCTCTGGCAATACAAGACACTTTAAACGGCGCTGTCTCGTAACGGCAATTCAACCATATTTGTCGGAGGAGGGTCTTGACTTTGGAGACGTAAGAAAATCACAAGAATCCTGGTCCGAAAAAAACTTCCAAAGAGATTTGATCATTATAATAAAAAACAGTTATTTTTGGTTTGAAATAACTCAAGACATATTTGCAACAAATGCTGCCTTCCCTAGTCGGCTGTTAACGTCAGTGTACATGAGCTTCATTTGAACGACCTCTCTGCTGGAAGAATCTCTATTTGTTCCAATCGTCACATACCGAGGACACAGCAAACATCATAATCCAACACATCCAAATCAGGACTCAAGTCTCAACTGCAAACACAGCTTGAAACTCCTCGCAAGCTTCGCCTACGCATCCAGTCTCCTGCTGAGTTGGCTGTGAGCAAACTGCACGTCATACAGTGGAGCACGTTTCCAGGGATGGACTCAGTCACTGCAGGGCGAAAAAGGAACTTTCCAGCACGCGAGCACCGCTGGACAGAGGAAACGTCCAGCCATAACTGCGCATGCGCGCACTCCGGCAAGCCATGACGTCATTATTTACACGTGAGTCCGAACGTGACATCGCATTCCGCGAAACCGCAGGAGCTCGCACGCACCCAATATCGCAGTTCTTCGCCAACGTGCCCACGTGCTGCAAGTGCAACCTGCTCTCCCGATCGGATTGCACGTGGTAAACACGAGCACCAACCAGCACCCCCCCCCCCCCCCCTGCTCCCCCCCCCCCCCACCTCCTCCCCAGCCTCCCAAGCCTCCCCAGTCCCCGTCCCCCGGTCAGAGGTTCCCGTAAAGCGACCCACCGTTGATAATATAACCTTCAGCCATCGGAATGAAAATGTTCTCTCTCTCTCTCTCTCTCTCTCTCTCTCTCACACACACACACACACACACACACACACACACACACACACACACACACACACACACACACACACACACAAAGACCGCGGCGACTGAGCCACACAATAACAGAATCTCCACACATACAGATCGATAGGCAAGCAGATACAGAAAAACCAGCAGACATGCGGGTAAAAATGAAGCAGACAGACAAACTACAAAGCATTATTTTCAGGCATGGTTTCCTAGTCACACTCGGCATGTGATCTTCGACGAAGAAGGCGATCTCGCACAGAACAAACAATTCGGTTTGTTCAAGAACAGATGGATGGATGGATTGAAGGATGGATGGATGGATGGATGGATGGATGGATGGATGGGTGGGTGGATGGATGGATGGATGGATGGATGGATGGATGGATGGATGGATGGGTGGATGGGTGGGTGGGTGGGTGGGTGGATGGAAGGATGGATGGATGGATGGATGGAGGGAGGGATGGATGCAAGGGTGGGTGGGTGGATGGATGCAAGGGTGGGTGGGTGGGTGGGCGGATGGACTATTTCTACGGCTTATCAGCCTTTGAAGGTTCTTTTTCTGCTTTGAAGCTCGTGTAAGGCCATTGATATTTGAAGCTCGTGTAAGGCCATTGATAACGATAAATCAATAGAGCTGGTTAGAGTATGAGGAAGTCAAGTAACGAAAAGAATGCTTAACAAGAAGGGCAAAGCCCATACGACTCACATGGTTGACCTTGACCTTCATATGACCTTGACCTTCAGGTGACCTTCAAGGTCAAGGTCAAACAACTAAACCTACCAATGACATCATACACAAAGAAATGCTTTACACATTTTTCCTACCAAAATACATGTGACCTTGACCCAAGGTCAAGGTCATCCAAGGTCATGCAACACAAAGCTGTTAATTCAAGACATAGGAAGCACAATGGTGCTTATTGGCACTTTCTACCATGAGATATGGTCAATTTTAGTGGTTCACTACCCCATTTTGGTCACATTTCATAAGGGTCAAAGTGACCTTGACCTTGATGATATGTGACCAAATGTGTCTCATGATGAAAGTATAACATGTGCCCCACATAATTATTAAGTTTGAAACAGTTATCTTCCATAGTTCAGGGTCAAGGTCACTTCAAAATATGTATACAATCCAACTTTGAAGAGCTCCTGTGACCTTGACCTTGAAGTAAGGTCAACCAAACTGGTATCAAAAGATAGGGCTTGCTTTGACCTATATACCACTTGTAGCTAAGGTCGCCATTCTCAATAACGTGGGAGAAAATTGGGAAAATGTGAAAAATGACTGTTTTTGAGACCACATTTATGGCTCCTGTGACCTTGACCTTGAAGCAAGGTCAAGTCACTATGTATGTTTTTTGAGGCCTTGTCATCATACACCATCATGCCACATTTGGTGTTGATAGACTTAATAGTCTCCGAGAAAAATCCAACGTTTAAGTTTTTTACGCCCGGACGGACGGACGGACGGACGGACGACACGGCTGAGTACATAGACTCACTTTTGCTTCGCATGTGAGTCAAAAACTAGACCACGATTTTCCTTGTCGAGAGACGCGCTGGTCGCGTCGTGCCCCCGCCCCACAGTGGGGGGAAACGGGAGATGGCGGGCAGTCTCCAGAGAGCGTAAGCACACGATGACATTTTAAATATCGCGTGTCTTGAAAGTCACACAATAGTTCTGCTAATCCAAAATCATACAATGGACAGACTTATACAATTTCATGCTGCATACGGTTTTAGGGAAGAAGTGTTCCGGATATAGCGATATTCCTTAGATCAACTGTCTGCCTTAGGATGATTAAATAATCCCGTCAAAAAACATCAGCCATTAATCTTGCAAGATTTAAATCATTCTTTGTTGTTCATTTAAAACGAAAAAAGGTTCAGTTCGAGATCACAGGCCTATTTTGCTGCACTGAATCCCCTATTCTGTTCGTTTTACAGCGAGCCGAACAGATCGCTGAAGATTAAACGCGCACAACCCTTCCCACATCCTTCAACAACTCCAGAGGCACCCATGAAATAGAGAAGGGATACTGATGTTTTCAGATGCGCTACTTGGTCTCCTTATTGCGATTCAGACTCCGAGATGGAATTTCTTAGACACTGCTGAAATTTTTAAAAAGCAACCCCCCAAAAAGTCATTCCACGAATTTCAACCCGGTGCAGAAGCAAGGCGGGAGACACGAAAAGTAGCTTGCATAGATGCAGGCTGGCACAAGATCAGAGGAAGGTGAACTATGGACACAAAAATTAATGTCATCGGCAGAGGACACCTGTCTCTAAGACGACTGAAATTCACAACGACAGCAAGGACTGCAACGACAGCAACCAAAATAATGACAACAGCAACGGAGCAAATGCAATGCACGAATATTTGATCAAACTTACAAAAGACATATAGATCCGTTTAAATGCTTTGCAGTGCCAAAGACACAACTCATTTTGATCGATAAGAACCAAAAGCGATCGAGGCCATCCACTTTTTCCGTCGATAACAAGAATACTTTCCTCCGTCAAGGAGGTTATGTTTTATCCTTTATGTTTTATTCGGAAGACGGGGCGCTCTTCCTCTGAGGACCTTCAGCCGTCTCGTTTTTTAAGGAAGTTTCTTGTCCTCTTTCTAAATCACGAAATTGATTACGTTAAATTATTGATGACGTCGTCGTATGAGCTCGGCAGTCGAAAATCGTTTTCACTAGTACAAAGACACTGACTTTGACTAGTATGAGCAACTAAAATGAACTAAACTTCGTAGGCTTGCAAAACATCCTGCCTGAATTAATTACAAAGACTATAGAAGAGATGGATGGATGGATGGTGCTTTACGGCCTATCAGCCTTTGTAGGCTATATAAGCCCAGTAAGCACGAAAATTACTAGAACAGGTCAAAGTAAACGCAAATCAAGTCACGGTGTCCTTAGTTATTCGCCTCTTTAGAATCGCGTAGGGAGACGCGGTGGGTCAAATCTTACCCCGAACCCACAGGGGGACTATAGAAGAGAACGTGTGGCTTCCTTGGTGGAGGTTTGCGCTCTCAGAGAGTGTTCTCTAGTTCAAGCATGTTTTCGAGGGCAGCTATTGTAATATTCATTGTTGATGTTCCCCAACAAGACACGCCGCCATAAATCTGGCAGAGCTTCTCAGGGGAGAAAGCGGATGCCTGGGACAGCCACAGAAAAGATGGACGAACGCACAAGTTCAGGATTTTCCCTTGTTTACAGGCAAGTAGCAGCCACATCACACCGCCCTTGCTTTGCTTCACGTGGTGACGACGCTTTAACGCCTGTCCTGATTTATGGTTCAGTCTGGCTTCCCGTGCATCACTTGCACCATGTGCACACGCGCGCATACACACACGCACGCGCATGCTAAAGCAGCACGCACACGTCTACACAGAAACACACAAACACGTGATTCTGACTGAAGCACAGGGACACAATGTTGCAGGATGCATCGGGAGGGTGGAAGGATGGATGGGAGAAAGAAATGAGGAAGGAGAGTTGCTAAGACGGAGGAGTGAAAAGCGAGACGAAGGAAGCTGGTGGGTTGTCGTGGCTGAAACAAAACCATCTGGGTGCGGAGTGCCGAGACTATAGCCAGGACAGAGAGAAATTCTTCCGACACATGTTTCCATGAGACGACCGTGACTTACTGGCGAAACTCAGGCCTCAGATGATGAACAGAGAGGCAGAGAAGGTAGGGAGCTGGGGAGAGGGGGGGTCAAGGGGGGGGGGGGGGAAGGAGGCCAAATCATGAGGGACAGAAAGCGAGAAAGAAAAGGAGAGAAGGCAGTGGAAAGTGGCATGGCGGCGACAGGCGTGATTTCCTCAGGGAACTAGCTAGAGGCTCGAAGTTCGTCTCTACATCTCGAGAACTGGACACTCGATGCTAGTGCTGCCAAACGATCATGAATGGGAAGCAGAGGCAAGCAGGATAATGAGCAGGAGGGAGGCGATGCAGGAGACGAAGAGCCGACTGGAGTGCCGTGGACTGGGAAGGCCCGAGGAGCCGAGCAGGGTGGAGATGGTTGGGGTGGGATGACGCCGAGAGGAGATGCTTGGGCGATTCATGAGCGAGGGCGACAAGTTACTGGGAGATGCACGAAGAAATAACAGACTGACGCTGGTGCAAGGGGATGGCAGATGTAGAGCTCGAGGGGAGGAGGGAAAAGAGAGAGATGGTGAGGGGTTATGGCTGTCATCACGTCTGGCCGGGCACATTGTCCTTCTCTTGATCGCTCCTTCACTCCGCATGTAAACAGGCTGGCTCCCGTGTTAGTAATTAGCCAGCTCTCTCTCTCTCTCTCTCTCTCTCTCTCTCTCTCTCGCTTCTCATTTTCTCCTCTATATCCGTACTTTGCTCCGCTTCAAGATATCGTCTGCAATTACCGTACTCAGGCTTTGAACACTGGAATATACCTCATTCAACTGCTCAGAACATTCTGCATACTACGTATGGGCACGTGAGCATTCTCAAATTTACACAAGTCACACGAGTAACAAATGTAATTTCTGCAACAGGGATAACGAATGAAAATGCGCAAGGAATTGCGACAGAATTTGTAACCACAGTGGGAACAGAAATCTTTCATATCCGAGGTAGGAAGTAAATTTTTTACAGAGTAAATATTTGTAAATATATATTTATTTTTAAAACCTGTACTGTGAATGTTCGTAATGTGAACGCCCTACGACAATCATTTCTCATGCGAAGTTAATCAGCGCCATTTTCCAGTGGTAGGTTCGGTGGCGAGGGAATAGGAGGAGAGGGGTTGTCTCACTATTTCTGCAAGAATGGCAAGAAAAATAACCCAAGGCGGAACGGTCCCCGCCTTCCCATTCAGCATGGAGGGGAAAATGACAAACATAATTTCCTCGACATGACCGTAGATGGGAGACAGAGGCTGGTGCTGCGACCAGAACTTCCGAAAATACGCCCAGAAAATGTCAGGTTAGTATGAGGCAGTCGACCACGTTGTTTCTCGTTAAGTTTCAAAGGTTCCGTCATTGCGGCGAAACTCCGTGCATGGAGAGAAGGATGGGTGGAACGCACTCGGAAGTTGATTCATTACCTATAATTCCCTTTTCCTCATCAGGACTCTTTCTTATTCTACAAATACATTTCCATTTTCATTCATAACGCTTTTTCTTGAGCCAGTATTTTCATATCTTTTTTCTAATCTTCTTTTGATGTGGTTGCATCCTCATTTATGAGTCTGTTTGAATCTACTTATCGACCCGGTAATTCTTCACGACGACTAGATTATATATATTTACGCAGTCTAGATTCCACTGATGCAAAGCTTCAAATAATTTTATACCTCCAATAAATGAATGAAAAGTGACAGACGAACTACTGTAGTTTCACGGTGCGAACGAGATAGTCATATTAAAACTCCTTGCAGGGAGGGCAGAGGTTTGGGACCAAAATATTCCCTGCAGTGTGTGAATGATCAGCTGTATTTCTGTGTGCTCTATCATCGTCGTGACCACATTGTCGTCGTACATACGTCAGATAAGGACCATGTCAATAATTCCTCCTGCACATGTTTGTGTGTGAATGCGCGCGTGTGTTTGTGCACGCATGTCTGAGCAATTAAAAAAAGTAACAACCTTTGACCATGCATAGGAAACAAGGCTAAGTAGGAAAAACAGTTTCCAAGATGGCGTAGGGTAAAATAATAAGCACACGAAGTCGCGTAGACACTTTTCTTTCACCTACGTCACTGTAAAATAAATACAATTTTCCTATGTAAACATGCATAATAAATTAATCAATAATACTGTGGTTGAAATATCTCATGTTGTCATGTTTCGTCCTTTAGCATTGTTTTCTCATATGCGGTCACAAATAATACCACTGGTAATCCTCCTCCTCCTCCTCCTCCCCCTCCAAAAATTTCCAATGCACTCTTGCAACAAACAAATAAGATTTCACATCTATATTTGGCTTTCACAACACTCCGAAAGCTCCCGACCTTTTTGGGGGGAAAGCGGGAAAAACACGTATTTTCAAAAATTCTAATCTCGAATAATATTGCTTGCATATCCAATTAGTTTACCGCACCGAACACAAAGCATTCCAACAATAACTACCCTCAATTGTTTGCTGACAATTATAAACGCAGTTTGAAATAAAGACAGAAAAAGCAACCTCGGTAAGAATACGTATTCATTCACACACAAAATAACAACAATGGCAACATGAAAGACACTTTTAAAAGACTTCCTTTCCCATTTCAGTTTCATGTCAAGCAACCAAAGAAAGAGAAACGGTGAAAACAAATAGAAGAAAATACTGTTAAACTAAAACTAACACTAAACTCCGTTTCTTCTGATCTTTCGTGTAGTCTCAGGTCTGCACTGGCAACAAATATGATAACATTGTTGGTGCTAGTAGTCAGAGAGGAAAAGCCCAAATTCTGCTTCAGATGAATACATTCACGGTCTTCGTTTCTTCGTACGTAATCTTTGCACATACCGACACCAGTCTGTCGTTTTCCACCGCTAAAAAGCATTTCTCCCACGGCCTCTCGTCAGGCACAAGATTCTAGAATGATTTTTTTTTAAACTCTGCTTCGCTGACCATTCGGTTTTTGATTTTTCCCCCCTTTACGTATACAACGATAAGTTCGTTTTTTTCTTCCCTTTCTTGACAGCGAAGATGCAGCATGATCGCTTCCAGCAGAAGCATTTATGCTACAGTCTACTTTACTGTACCTCTGAATTTAATTGTATTTCCTGAAATTCCTTTTTCTAATTTACCACCATCCGAATTGCGCCCAGGATTCATTGGACAACAATCCCAAAAATCCATTCACTAATAACGTGTGTGAGCAATCACGCGTTACTTTCTCTTCATGTGTGTGAGTGTTTGTGTGTGTGTGTGTGTGTGTGTGTGTGTGTGTGTGTGTGTGTGTGTGTGTGTGTGTTTGTGCTTGTGTGTGTATTTGTGTGTGTTTGTGTGCGGATGAGTGTGTGTGTGCGTGCGTGTGTGTGTATTTGTATGTGTGTGTGTTTGTATACATGTGTGTGTGTGTGTGTGTGTGTGAGAGAGAGAGAGAGAGAGAGAGAGAGAGAGAGAGAGAGAGAGAGAGAGAGAGAGAGAGAGCCCAGCCATTCACGCTCTGGCCTCATCACGTGACCCGACCTCCTCCCGTCAATCACTCTCCGCGCCAGACGGCCGTCAATGGACAGTCTGAAGGGGGTGGAGGATTAAGAGAGGGAGAGGGGGTGGGGTAAATGGAAATGGGGAGGGGGTAGGAAGAGAGGTGAGTGTAGGGGGTTGGGGAGGGTTCAGATGGGGGTGGCGTACGTGGGGGAAAAGGGGAAGTGGGAAGAGGAGGTGCCAAAGGTGGAGAACGAGGAGAGGTAAAAATACTGGAGGGAGACGAAGACGGAAAACAGAGAAGGGAATAGAGGCAAAGGAGAAAGCCAGCCAAGGAAGAGAGGGGACAAGTCTAACACCTCCCTGCTTTGTTTTTTCCAACACTTTCCCCCTGGCACCCCATCCCCTACACCCCCCACCCCCACCCCAACCTTTCCCAGCCCCCTTTCCCAGTCAATCGGTCTTTGCTTGATTACTCTAAAAAATGGCTCCGTCCCCCACCTGATGTTTTCTTCGTCCTGGTGTTCGGTATCTTCAGGATCGGTACAGTCATCTTTGGGTGTCCCTGCCTTCCTTCCCCTTTTTTTCTCCTTCCCACCATTCCCTCCCCACCATCCCCACTCCAGCATCCCCAATCCAGCATCTCCACTTTAGCATCCCCACTCCAGCATCCTCACTCCAGCATCCCCTCCCCACCATCCCCACTCCACCACCCCCATTCCAGCATCCCCTTCCCACCATTCCCACTCCCCCAACCCCACTCCAGCATCCCATCTCCACCATCCCATCCCCACCATTCCCACTCCAGCATCCCTACCTCCAGCATCTCCACTCCAGCATCCCTACCTCCAGCATCTCCACTCCAGCATCCCCACTCCAGCATCTCCACTCCAGTATAGCCCCAACACTGCCCTAAGGCAGCCGCATTTGCACACTTTTATTTTATTTGAGGCCGACAAAATATTCTCTCTTACTTAAACCCCATTTCACTACCGCGATGATCTATCTGCCTGCCAGCCAGCCAGCCAGCCAGCCAGCCAGCCTACCTGCCTGCCTGCCTGCCTGCCTGCCTGCCTATCTGCCTGCCGTCCGCGAGATGCATTGTCCATGACTTCACTGCAGTCAACATCGCTATTTGACGGCGCTGCCGTCTTCCGTAAAGCTTTGAACGATGTAACAGACAGCGTAACCCCCCCCCCCCCCCCCGGCCACGTTCTCCTCGAAAATAGACCCAGCAACCCCTCTCCGCCACCACCCTCCTGTCTGCTCCCTCCCCCCATTCTCCCTTCCTTCCCCTATCCCTCCTTCCTCTCTCTCCGCCACCCCAAATCTTCCTCCGACCCACCCTGTCAGTGAATCTCATCTCCTGACCTTACCCCACCAAATTGTATCCTGCTTCTTCAGGCCACAAAATCCAAAAACCCCGCCACATTCCCTTGTCTCCCTTCACTCGTCACCGTCGCCCCACCCCACCCCTTACCCAATCCTCACCCCCCACCCATTTCCCAATCCCCAAAGCCCACCCCCTTCCTAATCCCCACCCCCACCCTCATCATCCCACCCCACCCCCACCCCATCATCCCACCCCACCCCTTTCCCCATCACCACCCGAGCACCCTGATTTGTTGTGTGCTGCTGCGGAGTTGCAGGCTGTGTAAGGCAGAGGCGAGACTGGAAAGTCAGGCATACCTGGACGTCAGTTCTGATTTGTAGCATCGCGCTGCCCTGAATCGGCTGCAAAAAGTGCCTGCAAACTGCACTTCTGCCTGCCTGCCTGCATGCTGCCTGCCAGCCCGCCTTCTAGCGGTCAGTTTTCCTGTTTGTCTGCATGAATGTTGCCTGCCAGCCCGCCTTCTAGCTGACAGTTTTCCTGCCTGCCTGCCTGCATGCTTGCCAGCCCGCCTTCTAGCTGTCAGTTTTCCTGCCTGTCTGCATGCATGCTGTCTGCCAGCCTGCCTTCTAACTGTCAGTTTTCCTGTCTGTCTGCCTGAATGCTGCCTGCCAGCCCGCCTTCCAGCTGTCAAATTTCATGTCTGCCTGCCTGCCTGCATGCTGCCTGCCAGCCCGCCTTCCAGCTGACAGTTTTCCTGCCTGCCTGCCTGCATGCTGCCTGCCAGCCCGCCTTCCAGCTGTCAAATTTCATGTCTGCCTGCCTGCTTGCATGCTGCTTGCCAGCCGGCCTTCCAGCTGTTAGTTTTCCTGTCTGCCTGCATGCTGCCTGCATGCTGCCTGCATGCTGCCTGCCAGCCCGCCTTCTAGCTGACAGTTTTCCTGTCTGCCTGCTTGCATACTGCCTGCCAGCCCGCCTTCCAGCTGTCAGTTTTCCTGTCTGTCTGCCTGCCTGCCTGCTGCCTGCCAGCCCGCCTTCCAGCTGTCAATTTTCCTGTCTGTCTGCCTGCATGCTGCCTGCCAGCCCGCCTTCCAGCTGTCAGTTTTCCTGTCTGTCTGCCTGCATGTTGCCTGCTAGCCTACATTCTCGCTGTCAGTTTTCCTGCCTGTTTGCATGCAAACTGAATTCTTGCCTGCTTGCTTGCAAAGTTCCAGCCCGTGTTTCTCGAAGTCGAATGAACCAAGCTCCTCTGCCTATCACTCTGTGTGCGCTTGCATGTACATATGTACATGTACAAGACCGCATCTGAACATTTCACGAAGAATCTGTGTGTTTCCTGTGTGCGTGTCTCTTTGTGCGTGTACACGTGTGTGTGTGTGTGTGTGTGTGTGCGTGTGTGTGTATGTGTGTGTGTGTGTGCGCGCGCGTGTGTGCGTGTGCGTGTATGTGTGCGTGTGTGTACGCTTGTGTGTGTGTTCGCTTATGTGTGTGTGTGCGTGCTTGTGTGTGTGTGTGTGTGTGTGTGTGTGTGTGTGTGTCTGTGTGTGCGTGCGTGAGTGCGTGCGCGTATTTTTCAGCATTAGCCACGCAGTGGTTAACTGTGACGAATCCTCAACGTGAAATATGCGGGCCGAAGCGGTCAGCACGGAGCAACACTCGACAGCCACTTCCAAATTTCTCTCTTTTTCCGCATTCGTAGAGTTACGGTTTTCCATTGTACAAATTCGACTCGTTCTCACATTTGGACTGTAGAAAGAACAGAACTTGATCCTTTAATGTTTTCGTCGCTAACAAGTGAACGGATTCTTTCAAGACCAAAATATTTATCTCAACGAGAATATTTCAATGTCGCGAATCAATTCGGAACAATAGACATCACTGCAGCTCTTGAAATTTTCTTTTAATCGATGCTCTTGACAGGAAAACAGAAAGGCAAACGAATCTATGAAAAGTTGGGCATATATAATTGATCAACAGATGGATCAGTCTAACGACCACGCAAAGAACAAGCAAGTAAGCAATTGCCCAGCCGACCTGTTCCATGTCTTCCAGTTAGATTCACATGCACAGCGACAGAGAGAGAGAAAGAGAGAGAGAGAGAAAGAGAGAGAGAGAGAGAGAGAGAGAGAGAGAGAGAGAGAAAACAGACAGAGAGACATAAAGACAGAGACAGACAGACATAGAGACAGACATAGAGACAGACAGACAGACAGACAGTCAGACAGACAGTCAGACAGACAGACAGACAGACAGACAGAGTATTGTTGTTGGTTGATTTTTGTTTGTTTGTGTGTTGTTGTGGTTTGTTGACGGAGGAGAGGAAGTCGAATTAACTGAGTTTTGTAATGCTAACTTACGCGGTCTCATCACAGCAAGGCAGTGAGAATTAGTGGAGCAAGGATGGCATGGACTTGACAAACTACCGAAAGCAAACAAGGTTGGTACGGTGGGACAAGAAGGAAGGGTGAAACCAGCTCGTAACCCAGCACCCTGCATGGAACGGGAGAAGGCGTGCTATTTCCCAACAAAGACTATCAATTCCGTGTTCAGCATATAACCAACAGGAAGGAGAAAACACCGAGACACAGAATGTGGTGGACTGTGGGACGGAGAGAGAGAGAGAGAGAGAGAGAGAGAGAGAGAGAGAGAGAGAGAGAGAGAGAGAGACAGAGAGACAGAGAGAGACAGAGAGAAGTATGGATGCGTGCATATGTGTGTGTTTGTGTGCATGTGTGTGTGTGTGTGTGCATGTGCGCACGTGTGTGTGCGCGCTAGAGAGAGAGAGAGAGAGAGAGAGACAGAGAGAGAGAGAGAGAGAGAGAGAGAGAGAGAGAGAGAGAGAGAGAGAGAGAGAGAGAGAGAGAGAGCGAGAGAGAGAGAGAGGGGGGGGGGGGAGGGAGGAGGGGGTTAATAGAAGCGAGATGTTTTATTTGTACGAAGATGGCTTAGATATGTGGGTGCAGGGAAGGGGGTAGAGACCGAGCCAAGAATGAGAAGGGTGCGGGGTCGGTTGCGGCCGGCTGGGTGGGTAGTGGGAGACCTGGGTTCAGGCTGGCAGTACGCACATGGCCCTAAACCCCCGGCAAACACTTTCAACACCTCCCAGCTCGCCTCCCCCCCAGTCTTCTGCCCCCACCCTTTTTCACGCACCCCCCCTCCCTCATCTCCCTCTCTCCCACCCCTCCCTTCATCTTTCTTTCAAAGACTACCATCTCCACACAGAAAGCCCTACCCCTCCCACTGTTCGCTGAGCCCAGGGCCATGCCGTGCCACCATTGTGGGCCGTGTGTGGCGAGGGACGGCGGGGACTGTGGGCTGTCTGCCTCCCCCTCGCAGTTCATGCCCGGCCCCTGGCCAAACACCGGGATGGGGCCTGAAACCGTGCAAAGAGCTCATCCTTTCCGCTGCCTCCCTCACGGTGTGTTTGGGCAGTAGATTGCTGCACTTCAGCTCTGTCTGGCCTGTAGACTGAGACAGCCTCAGGGGAACCGTGCGCCCTCAGCGGTTGTATGCGTAAACACCGACATTTCAACTATTGGGGTAGGGAGGGGGCAGGGAGGAGGAGGAGGAGGAGGAGGAGGAGGAGGAGGAGGAGGAGGAGGAGGAGGAGGAGGAGGAGGAGGAGGAGGACCCACGACAACGATGACGAAGAGAAATGAAGAAAGGACTACATGTGCAAAGATTGTGAACGTAACTGCAAAGAGCGACGTTCGGACGAAATCGCGTTGATTACTATAGAAAGAACAGAGGAAGTTTTTCGTAACTGTCTTCTCATCAAGTTTCAACCAACACCTGTGTGTTCACATCGATGATAGATTAATACCCGCTCTGTTGGTAATAACTTTTTGCTAAAAAGCAGAAACGTATATCCCACGATTCGAAAAGTCAAGGTGATGACATCCTGTAGGGGACGAAGTACAACTGCGATGGGGGAAATGCAGATAAGACCTGACAGAGCTCAGCCGATTGGAGCGTGTTCATTTGCTTTGCCACAGCCCAGGTGACTTTTGAAGTAGACGCATTCAAGGCGTGTCCACGGTTGTAAACTCCTCAGCACGCTGCAAGGCCACAATCACTGCGGTCTTGTTTGCCAGGGATGTCCGGACGTACGAAGCAGTACAGAACGTCTGTCCGTATGCTGTTGCCGCTGGGCAGGTGACCAAAAGTTGCCCTACACCGTCTAGTGCCGAGCGGGATTTACGTAACAGGCGTGTCATCTTTCCATTCAACATCAGAGCCGGCCAGCCAGTGGTCGTAGCCCGGTGTTTCCGATACGAGTGACCCTGTGTCAATAAGATCCGGGCCAAAGGCGTGCGGGGGCTGAGTCAGAACCACAGCGTGCGCGAGGTAAATATTTTGCCCGCCAAACACAACCAGCGCGCGCTTTGCCCATCGATCCCGAATTGCGACCCCCTTTGGTTGGGTCTCGCCCCAGACGCCAGGAGGGGGCGTCTCAAACCTGGCAAATGGTGCTTGGAGTCCGCTCCTCCTTCCCACGTAAAACGTCCCACTGGGGAAGTTTATCTAGTGAGCGTCGGTAACGGTGTGCGCGTGTGTTTCGGTCTTGGTTTTGTTGTTTGCTTGGCTTTCCCTGATGTAACTGCTTCGACAGTTTCTATAAGTTTCATACCCTATCATGTATACCGCGATTACAACGGCTAGGACATGTTTACTTTGATAATTATGACGGAACTACCAGCACGCAAAAAAAGGCTTGGAACAGGTACACAGAGTGTTGTTATTTTCAGGCCAGTCGTCACGTTGAAGCTGCCTGATTGTGAGCCCAGAACTTGCTTCACATAAGCAGACAGCGAGCTCAAAGTTTATGTTTGCCCCCATCGGTGTATCTAACTGAAGTTTTGCTGATGTCGCGGTGTCTGAAACCCAACTCTTCCTGCGACCATCTCGGGCGCGTGAACTAGATTGGCCTCCACACTAGCCAGCCAGCCTGCATTCCAAGTTCGATCGAAACCTGATCCAACTTGACTTTATCATCTACGCAACACAAAAAACAATTCTCACAACTTCTCTGCAACGTTTTCAAAGTCGCTTAAATTTTTTTTATTACGTCTATCTGTGGGAAACGAATCACACGACAAATTGTCATTTGGATGCTCCGAGTAATTTTCTTTTATTGCGCCCTGTGACACTGAAAGCATGAGATGTTTTAGTTGGTATTCGCTAATAGCTGTGCCATTTCAGAGTTGGCATCTTTTGATCAGGAGAGAGGGGATGAACGTGTGTTGGACGACTGGGTCGATGCTATCTTGTGCCCCACCGAGCAGTTGGCCTCTCCTTCACGCAGCCTCCATTGAACACCCTGATAATATCACTCGCCACTTTTTCACTCGCTGGCTCACCGACTCCGTTGCACGCTCTCTCACTTGGGCATTAATTTTGTCCTTGATTACTTCACAAATGTTGGCACTCTGTAAATCTGATGTTTGCGTGTGTGCGTGCGCGCGCGCGTGTGTGTGTGTGTTGTGTGCCTGGTGGGTGACGTAGTCGTGTTATGCCTGTGCGGATGCGGTCGTGCGTACGGTATGTGTTAGCGTGTGTCTGTGTTGTGTGCGCGCACTCTAAATAAGTTCCGGTATTGATTGCGATTTTTCACGTTGATTACTCCCAGCCGCACACTGGGATACAAACGGCCAGTTTGCACGTGCTTATTAAAACTCCCCTCTGATAATGATCAAACACAGGCCCAGCGGGACGGCCATCATTTGCATAAGAGCGGAGGTGATTGTGGGTAATGGAACCATCCCCTGATTGACGGCCAAGTGCGACGCACATCTGGGTGGGCCAGGCCCCCGGCAATGAAGATGGAAGTGAGGTGGGGGTGGGGGTGGAGGAGAGCGGGTGGGGTGGGGGTGGTGCAAATATAACTCCACCCAGTGACTGGTGAAGACATCTATACCCGTCTCCGTGCTTTGTCTGGACCTCCCACTCCGTCCTCTTCCTTGCAGTGCCAACTACCAGAGGCGACTGACTCGTTTCATCCCATCTACTCCTTTGACCTTCTACCTCATTTCCACACGCCTCCCGTTGACGTCTCATTCCTTCCACTCACTATTGCCCGCCCCCCCCCCCCCCCCCCTCTCTCTCTCTCTCTCTCTCTCTCTCTCTCTCTCTCTGTGATTCTGTGTGTCTGTGTGTCTGTCTGTGTGTCTGTCTCTCTCTCTCTCTCTCCCCCCCCCCCTCTCTGTCTGTCTGTCTGTCTGTCTGTCTGTCTGTCTGTCTCTCTCTCTCTCTCTCTCTCTCTCTCTCTCTCTCTCTCTCTCTCTCTCTCTCTCTCTCTCTCTCTCTCCGTCCCCTTCCCTTTCCGCGCATACTTCGGCTGTTCCTCACCCCCAGTTCAATATCAGTTTCCATTCACTCCTTTTCATGGTGATAAATTTCGCTCTCTCACTGTTTTCTTCACTCCCGCTTAGCGCCCAAATACCCTTTCCACAGTAACTTTGAGTAGATCTAAAGCCATCTTGCTGTGTGGAACTTCCATCAGATTAGACACTGACTTATTCGCGGTTTGTCAATCACTCCGTGCCACGTTTCGTAATTTCCCCCTCTTATCCCCCTGCCATTTCTTCATTTCTAGAGCGGAGTGTGGAGAGCACCAATCCCAACGCGTGCCACTAAATTGTACTCTATTAACACTTGGGAGCGCTGATTCGATGTGCAGGGATGGGGGAGCGCCGAATCTTTCGATCTGAGGTTGTAAATTCCAAGGCTGGACGTGTTTACGGCGAGGGAGATCTCGGCCGGTGTGACAGACAGGCGAGTGCTTGCTTGTGTTCTCCCCGCCCAAGCCTCCCAAATCTGATGTCCGTGCGACTGACACGGAACCGCTAGTTGGCACGGGATGCAAAGGCGCTTGTAAACCACGGCACTGACACGCCGTCTACATGCAAATCTTGCTTGGCAGCGCATGCGCAGTAATGCCGAGTGATACACGCACGGAGGGTTTTTATGACGTATTCCTACGCTTCGACGAATGGAAATTTCCGTTTCCTTCTCTCTTTTTTTTCAAATCGTGATAAAAGTGAATGATTTATAAGACTTCCAAATAGCATAATTATGTATGTGGGGAAGACATGACTACCAGCGTCACTGTTAACAATATCCACAGAAAGTTACCTCGCCATAATTTTCCGTCTGAAAAGTACTGCGATTGATCGTGATATGAAATATTCGCTCGAAACGTGAAGAAAAAAGAAAACATGACAACGCCATTTGCGGACTTATCAGGGATCAATACAAATTCGAAAACTGTCTTCAGCAGTTCAACAGTACACGTACATAAGTAGTACAAATGTTTGCAACTTTACCATCTCCACTCCCCGTTGAGAGGGAATTCTCAGTAGGTGAAGACTCGTATGATTTTCGTCTGAACAAAGAGAATCTTGTGCGCAAAATAAAAGTAATAAACTAATTTTCCTTGTTCGTTTCACAATACAAGGTGCACTTCTAGGGTAGCAACCATGTCCTTGTTCGAGGGAACCAAAACAAAGAGCTCAAACATTCCCATCACGACAAAACTAATCATATTGAAATGGTGAAAGATAGTATGAATAACCGATCAGTTATCGATGTTAATCATGCCGTCTTCCCAACATTACTTGCTGCATGTTGCCAGTAGTTTACACACCGTTCCCTACTATGAGGTCCTCAAAGACGCAGGTGCTACTGAAATGACTGAGGGGACATGAGGGAAAGAGCGAGCCTTAGTCTTGCTGTACAATTGTCACAGCAAACGCGACGCGTCCGAAAGAGGAGCGACGGATAGTGACTCGAGACTCCGGGACTTATGCAAGGCAATCGACAGGCACAGCACTTAATCTCACTTGGTTTCTGTGATAGACACGTTATTTCTGAGGGGTTTGCACGGCTCACGTGCATATATAGTCCTGAACTTTTGGGTCAAGCAAGAGTTCACTCAGTGAATGAGTGATACATGCCGGAATCACGCGACCATGCTCGCATAATAAACCCATCACCCTCGAAAACATATCTATTCAGGTGTCTACAAAGATATATTCGCGAAGGCCCAAGAAACACGTATGTCTCACTCATTTGTTCTTTCATTCGTCATAATTAGGAAAGATATTCATCGTCATCGCACTGCAAACCGCTTATGACGAGGGCGGAATACCAAAAGTGACACGGCCGAGAGAAGTATTAGTATCAACGCAACGAACCTGCGACAACAGCCAATAACGCATGCCACCCTTCACGCCACAGCGATAGGTCCACCGTCAACGTCACAACCGCTGGTTCAGAGCGAGAGGAGACGTGCGCACTTGGTTCAGGGAGAAAGCAGTCAGGCTACGCAGTTAAGCCACCACGACTTCATTCGAGATCCAGAAGTTGAGTTGAGGAACATTTCTTGGATGAAGCGAAACGCTTGCTTCAAGAGTCAAACATATTTCAAATTCGACGACAAGCCATCATTTAGCTTTCTTTATCAACAGTGTTTGCGTTTAATATTCTAGCGACACTACCAGACAAGCCGCTTCTTTCAAATTGGCACGATCAAATCGGGTTTTTGTGGCTCAAACTGACAGAGGTGGAATGACCACAACGTTGAGATTAAACAATTTCTTTTTCTCCCCTTCCGTACATGAAGACATTCATACATAGACAAAACTATTCAGTATAGAGTTAAGGCAATGTTTGCAACAATTCAAATAGCAAAGATAACGTCTATCCAACATTACTGAATTCTACGTTGTTCAATGAACAGGTTTTCCTTTTCGTTGGCTTCTTACGCTTCTGTTAGATTTGTCTTTGAAATATGTATGCAGAATATGAAATTAACTAACTAATGCTGTACAAATGAACTCAAAGATTGAGACTTATCGTCAACAAAGGTGGTGCATACACACAAGCTCGCACGCACAAGCACACACATATTCACACACGCATGCGCACATGTACATGCATGCACACTTGCACACACACACACACACAGGGGGGGGGGGAGCATTTTTTATTAGATGTAAAGTGTTTTTGAAACCTCTGGTAAAGTCTTTGTACAATTTAACATTTTCCATCCATGCTGATAGTGACGTGGTACATATCTATATATACTTTTATTGTACACTTACCTTGTTTTAACGTACACTCAATTGTAAAAGCAATGTAACGTAGTTATGATTAAAGCGATAAAACTCCACACAATTGTACAGGATGCATTTGATTTTTAGATAAAGATCTCATAACTTTACTCATTCATTCATTCATTCATCATGATGTATGAGGATAAGTCCAATATGTTACTATTAAACATCGTAATCGGGAACTAGAGTGTATTATTTTCGGGAGACACAGTCTTCCTTCCTTCACTGACAGAATGTTGTCACTTGCTGGAATAAAATACATGTGGACAGCTTCACTGTAATCGGCGAAAAGAATAGATGAAAACGTGAAAATTATACCTCTCACTTCTCGTCGGTCAGCCTGATTTATTCGTAACATGAAGCAAAGTCATCTCAAAGTGAGTCCTTAAATTGCTTACTGGATGTGTACTGCACATCTCTCGCTCTCTGTCACAATCCACTCCGATTTCCCGAAGACAAAGATGTATGTATGATCTTGTTTTGGTGCTGTGGTGAAAATGATCGCTGTAACTAATCTGTGACTCGGGTGTTTTTAACCTATCTCTCCGAGCCATCTCTCCGCATTGCCCGCATACATCACTGAAGGTCGACATGGCGCTTCTAATTAATCTGTAAGAGAAGCTTCAGTCTCGTTCGTCAGAAACTCATTGGCATTTCAGCTTACAGTTTCACTTTGAAATACGACGGCAACAAGACGGTATTCCTTTATTCATTTTCACAAGCATTCCGTCAAAATATTTTGGATGAAAAATAGCCCAAATGTGAGAAGACGTCAGTATAAAATCAACAAGAAAAAGAAGTCTGTCTCACTAACATACATAATGAAAGTTTGAGCAGAGATTGGACGGTGGACAGAAAGTGGGCAGACAATTGATGATTACGCTGTGTTGTGTCGTCGTCGGATACTAAATGAAATGGAAGTTTTCATTGTTTGCGTAAGCGTGTTCGCATACTTATAAACCATTGTAAGATGAGAAGGAGATTTCCAAAACCATGAGAGGTGGGAAGGCTTAGGCAATACTGACACCTTCAGTATCACCGCACATGGGGGTCAAGCACACCTGAGGGCGTTCCATTCACGTTCTTTCGATTTGAAATCCGAGTTTCGATATTAAAAATCACTTACACAATAACATAAAAACATATTCAGCATCATTCTTGGATAATTTTCGCCTTCAATTCACATGAAACGAGGGTTTGACCAATCACCAGGTTGAGCCGAAACACATCGCGTAGAAGACGTGGCACCGAGTTAAAAGCACATTGAGACACAGGGGTCTGTCTGGACAGAAGCAAGGCAACGTAGGGGTGGGAGCACACTGCCTATGGGTAAGCGGTGGGGGGCGAGGGCAGAGGGGTGCACAGGGGTCTGTCTGGACAGAGGCAAGGAACTGCCTATGGGTGAGGGGGCCGAGGTAAGGGGAGTGGGGTGAGGTGGGGGGGAAGGTGTGTAGGTAAGTGGCCCAGGCCCCCAGGGAGGGGGACGGGCCGAGGGAGGGAGATGAGAGATGACAAAGTAACCAGCAGCGACAGTCGCCAGCTGGGGAAGACAGTCATTAGCAGCTGCAGCAGTCTCTCTCTCTCTCTCTCTCTCTCTCTCTCTCTCTCTCTCTCTCTCTCTCTCTCTCTCTCTCTCTCTCTCTCTCTCTCTCTCTCTCTCTATCTATCTATCTATCTCTCTATCTATCTCTCTCTCTATCTATCTCTTGATCTATCTCTCTATCTCTCTCTCTCTCTCCCCCTCTCTCACTCTCTCTCTCTGTCTGTCTGTCTGTCTCTCCCTCTCTCCCCCCCTCTCTCTCTCTCTCTCTCTCTCTCTCTCTTTCTCTGTCTCTCTCTCTGTCTGTCTGTCTGTCTGTCTGTCTGTCTGTCTGTCTCTCTCTCTCTCTCTCTCTTTCTCTCTCTCTCTCTCTCTCTGTCTGTCTGTCTGTCTGTCTGTCTCTCTCTCTCTCTCTCCCTCTCTCTCACTCTCTCTCTCTCTCTCTCTCTCTCTCTCTCTCTCTCTCTCTCAAAACCTATTTTTCTTTTCAGCTCCTCTTCATTCCCTCTAATTTTTCTGTTTTCATTTCTCCTTTTTTGTTTATCTCTTTTGTTTTCCTGTGTTTCATCTTCTTTTTGCTTATCTGCCCTCCTCTCTTTCGACTTTTTTTTCATGGTCCCCTTCTGTTTGTTTATTTTCCTTTTTCCTTTCTTTAGCACAAAGAGCACTTATCTTTAAAAGGATTTTAACAGTCACTGACACTGTAATATGAAAAACTGAAAGAACAAAGACATTCACATCTTCCTTTTCAACTTCCGGAATCGCTAGTACGACGACTATTCAATGAAAGCATGAAGTAGTGCAAATGTTTCATATTCGTTTGCTCACTAAACAGATTCATATTTCAGTTCTCGTAACACGCAAGATTCCTCACCTAGTCAGCGGATATCATGGTAAACGAATGAAATTGACAGCTATTTTCTATATACTAATGTACAAAAGTACTTCCAAATATATTTTCAAATACTAATGTACAAATACTTCCAACTACTAATGTACAAAACGTGACATTTCAAGGACAAAAATTAAGTACTTTGTATACAAAAGACCTCCTAGAGAAGCAGAAAAATTAAGGTCAAGGTCAAAATAGAGGTCATGGGGTCGAAAAAGATCTTAACAAAATTTAATTTAGGCTCAGATGTGCTGTGCTGTTCAGGAAATCCGGAGGTACAAATACCTCACTGAAATATGAAGTGAATCTTATAGGAAAGAGAGCAGAGTGATGTGTTTATTATGGAACGTGTAGAGGTCAAAATTGCTTTCAACAACATCCTGTGGGAAAAAATTTCCCGAAAATAAAAGAGACACAAACAGACAAAACTCGTGCTATTTTTCTATTTCCAACGAAAACAAAATTTCACAGTTCAACGTTGTCCCACATCGGCACGCCTTGGATTTTTTTCTTCTCCAAAACTGAAAACTTAAAAAGAAAAAATATCCTTCCGCACTAGGAACATCCATTTTGCTGTTGATTAAAGAGTCCAATTAGCAACGCTGTTTGAGCCATCCGAAGCCTTCGGCGATAACTTTCAGCTCAATAGAGTAAAAGATGTTCCCGGCTCGTAACAACAAAACAGCGACAAACATTTACAGGAATTAACACCAGATTACGAGCCTTCTAAATGTGAGTATTTGGCATTATTCATAACCAATTCAGAACTGGCATTTTGCATGTAGCACACCTTTTACATCAGTCAGTAACGGCACGACTGACCAGCGCTTTTCAAAGGCAGAGCACTTCCTTCTGTCCTACTTGTCTATCACATGCAGATTTGTGGCTGATTCCTCGCTTTCGAAATACGATATTTACTCAATAATTCAGATATGAACTTGGAATGTACTCAATACAGATTATCTAAGTACGAACAAAAAACTCATTGTAAGAGCATAATAAAGAGACCACACTGCCAAAATGTTCCATACTCTTTCTTTCACAAGAAAAAATAGTGTCCAAGAAATTTTGTATATTATATGCGGAAAAAAGGTATCTGAAGAATCTGTCTTAGCATCCTTTATGGTACAATGCAGGACGATTTCAAAAGCTTTGCTTTATGCATTGATGCAATCTCGTTCTCAGAATTATTTGGTTTGTTAGTCAAATCATTTCACGCAGAAGAAAATTCGTTTCTTTCGTCGCGATCAAGTATTTATCCTCACAGACTCACAGTCACATTTAATAAATGTGATTCAACTCAAATCAGTTATTCATGTTGTTCGGGCCATGGCAAATTTCTTCATATCCCTGCATAAATACACGAATATTTGAATTTAAACTACTTCAAAACCACACGTCTATGCTTGCCTGAATAAATGTGCAAATCTGATAATCTCTATTGCGCGTGATTTGCTAGAAGGAAAAGATAGCGAGGGGAGAGAGAGAGAGAGAGAGAGAGAGAGAGAGAGAGAGAGAGAGAGAGACAGACAGACAGACAGACAGACAGACAGACAGACAGACAGACAGACAGACAGACAGACAGACAGACAGACAGACAGACAGACAGAATGACGACGACGACGACTAGCCCCAGACGTTTACAAGAGCTGGACCAAGTTAGGTGGAAAACGATCATTCCTACTGACGCCGGGCTCTAGTACCACCCCAGTCGGATTCTCCAACCACGTAACAACACACTCAGGCGTTTTCAGACGCAGGTCCTAGCCGCTCTAGAGACTCCAGGACAGGCGGGCCTTGCAGCCAGACGCGCATTGTCCTCCCACGCGCCTGTCCACGTCCTTCCTGTGCAGGGCAACATCCATCTGCCGCCAGCCCGCACGACATGTTCGACCAGAGGTCACGACCGATCCTCCAGTCAGCTTTGCACGGTTTGTCTTTTTTCTCTCCCCCCCCCCCCCCTCCTCCTCCCTTTTTAGAGAGGGGGGGGGGGGTCGCCTTGAAGTTATCTCCCGGATAACAACCAACAGCACTGGGGCACAGCTGCTTCGGCTGGCAGGCGCATCAAGACGACTATCTGCTGACGAGCCTCTAAAGGACTGATGTTCGGCCAGAAGCGAGGGAGGGTCAGGGGAAGATGGAGGGCACCCTGGGGCACCCTGGTCCAGCGCTGAACCCTTCCCAGCATGCCACCTCCAAGACCCGTAACTCCATCCACAGGGCCGGCCCAATCGAGGGACCCCGGTAAACTATCCTATCCAACGACCCGTAATTCAATCGGTCCACTCCAGATATCGAGATTTATTCCTCATTAACACCGCGTTGGGTTTCCCGCGGCTGTTTTGCCCAGTCCAAATAGTTCTGGGGTGAGGAGCAGCCGGTCCCTGTCACCGCCGGGCAATAATCGCCGGAAAAGGTGAAAAACGCTGTTTTCTTGAGTCGAATTACACAAAAACTGGAGAATCCCGCACAGACTAGTTGCGGGTGTTGACGCAAGGTTTTATTGTCTTCTGGATTTCAATGGCTTTCCCTCCGTCTCCCATTCTCTCCCTCTCGCTGACGCTCCCGAGAAATGTGGTAAAACCACGGATGAGGTAGCGCCCAATAACAGCTTCTTTATGTCGGCTTTCTGTCTTTCCCTTGGAGGAACATTTCCACATCTTTCGCCCATCCCCTCCTAGCATTGCTTTGTCGTCGGCGTATCGAGTGGCGTTGTCTGTCTCTCTTGGAAACACAGGCGTTAAAAACATTGGGAGCTCTGGGTTGCCGCGAAGAAGGAACCTTGGAATAATCAAACCTTTTGAAGGCGGCAAGCGACGGTAAACACGGGAGGGGGAGGTCTCAAAGCAAGGGGGAACACTGGGGCCCAGCCTCAGTCAACACAGCGCGGCAGAGGACCCGTGCCCCAAGTCAATGGGGGAACCCTGTTGTTGCAGCAATTACCTACACACACGAGCCCTGGTGGCGCCAGCCAACATTACCAGTGTAGGTCGCGCTCGCAATAAGCAGATTCAATTAGTGCGGCCAGCCTGCCCGACCTGGGCCCCGGGCCCCAGCCGAGGCGATAACGAAGCAGCAGCAACGCTGAAAACCTGGCGAGGTGGGACCAGAGACCGTGTGGTTCGATGGCTAGAGACCAGCACAAGCTTTCCCTCCCAGGCTCCTAGCTCGACCATCGGCTGGAAGCATGAATGTGAGTGAGCACCTGGCAGCATGGTCATTTCCACAGCGAGCGGAGACCTTCACCTTTGGTAGAGTCAGCTTTTGAAGAGACATCGTCCTTATGGGTTTAAAGTATGGTTTAGGTAATCCCCTTACAGTACCAAAACGGAAGCTCCGAGAAGATCTTGTCACGCGTGACATGTATGGGAAGCATCGTTTGATTCCAATTTTAGGGCTCTGCTTTTGAATTATTGTATGAGCGTGGTTCCAGCACATCGCTCAACAAAAGATATCACATTCTCTAGACGGTATCAGTTTCCATTCTCCGATAGTGTTCCTCTACCAAAATAGCTAATGAACTGTCAGTCATGCTTCGAACCGGGAGCCTTGCAACTATGAGCTCAGGCACTGTGCACAAATATCTCCCTCAGAAATAATTCATATGAAAATCCACCAGAAGCTGCCACCATTAAACACTGTCGGAACACACTTTTCGTGTCAGTTCATCTGTCTGGTGCCCGCTGAGCAGTGGGTATTAGAGAGGCCTCCTATTGCGAGTCCGAACGCTACGCTGCGTAACAGTGCACCCGTCTAGTGTCCTGACATTTGCGAAAACAGACGGCAGTTTTACCAAAGACCAACTGACGCCAAATTGCCCTCCTGGCGACGCTGACAGAATCGTCCGCATCAGAACTGCGGTAGACACCGTGTTGTGTTTATTCGGAACTATGAACGCGGCAGAAGAAACCTTTGACCTACAATAAAAAGTGTTTTCATGACTCCTTTTATGGTCGGCTTCTGGCAGCAGTGTCGTGTGATAACCCTTGTCATGCTTTTTAGTCGCTGAAGCCGATTGGAACGGGCATACGGGCTCTGCAGGGAGGAGCGACAAATTCCCAGAGATGCAAACCCGAGGTCGATGACATTTGAAATAACCATTCTCAGGCCATGACCTTTGTGCTTCACTCAATTTCGTAAGCTGTTGATGTCATCTGTTACAAACAATTATCAAAGTTACAGACTATTTTTAATAGACATTAGGCTGTGTAGTTATCTTTAAAAATAATCATGACGGCATACGGCGCCAGTTGTCTATTTCTCATTAACAACAAATTGCTCTTTTCTTATAGGTGATGACAGATCCATCCAAATCCATGAAATTACGGCTCATCAAACACGTCCAGTTTAAAGACGACCCAAGCACCACACGAATGCGACAAGCTATCATTTGTTTCAGTGCTGATGTCAATTAAACCCGACATGTTCACATCGTTTGAGTGACAAACGCACAGCAGTGCACCCCACGTTTAGAGGGAAGCGTCTCAGCTTCATGCCAGCCTCAAGTGGAAATGTTAAAAAGGGAAAATGTTTAGATATGAACATGTAATTACTGTATAGATATCAATATCAAACCGCTTGTGCATTCAAAATATTTCATGTCCATTGGTCGATATAAACGCAGGACGTAATACTAATCGACATTAAGTTCTAAAGCGCATGCGAGCACATGCAAGTGTATGTGCATTGCACCCGAGGGGTCGCAAATGGAAATACGCATGAACACAAATACGCTTACACACAGACACACACTTACGCACACTTATACAAATGCACCAGTATACATACGTACACTTGCAATCGTACGCATAACAATCATAATTTCATCCACATGAACAAAGGCTCTTAGGTACCTGTACATGGGCATGCAAGCACGCACGCACTCGCGTGAGCGAGCGTGCACACGCACACAAGCACACGAACACGCGCGCGCGTGCACATGCATACGCACAGACACATACACACACTTACATGTATATACACACATGCACACATACACCACGTGCTCGTACACAACCATTAATCACGGGACTTCTCTAGCGCAGTACTAAACCAATCAAAGAGTTAACTTCTGAAGACGCCCGTTGCTTGCTTCAGCAAAGAAAGTGGTGAGAAAAACAGCAATATGTCAACAACAACCTAATGGTCAGCAGTAAAGTCGTTTCGAAGGAAAACTAAGCATCCACAACAAAAATGCAATGCTTTCCTATGTAGCTCGTTTCTGAATACGACACATTGGATGCAAGCTCGAGGTTTGGTCCTACCATTTAACAAAACCCAAACACGACTTTGTCCCAGCAGACAGGAACTTCACAACGGAAACCGTTATTGACAATGATGGATGAGAACAAACACCGCTGGAAAGTATATAACGGTGGGCAGACGCCTCAACGGACAAAACTATACAGCGATAACTTTTCTTCTTCTTTTTTATCTTTTTTTTTGGGGGGGGGGGGGGGGGGGGGGGGAGAATAGATTTCGGAGATAAAGAGTGTTTTGCTGACTGAAAAAAGCCTTTTCCAGCAGGGGGCCGTCACGAGACGGTTTTTGTGCTCATCCTCCAATGTCAAGGGCAAAACTCAGCTTCCCGTAAACAGCCGATCTGCTTCAGGAGTCAATTCATCAAGGGCAAAGTCATGGCAAGGACAAGTCAATGTGGAGACAGATCTGAAAGATCAGTATTCTAAACCCAGACGTGCCGTGCTGTTCATGAAATCAAGAGTTGCAAATATCTTGGTGAAATGTGACGCAAATCTTACAGGCGCGAGCGCACAATGACGTCATGGACACGGTGCCCTGGACCAGCCCTGTCACGTGGTGTTTGCCTCTACCTAGAGAAGATGAAGGTTTGCATCAGGTTGATAAGAACTCACGTTAGACCAAACTGAGATTCAGATACCAAAGCACACCGACAGGATCCAAGCAGCAGCGATGTTAAAAGTATTCATTTCATGGCAAACTCGCGGGGGAAAACCACAGAATACATTATTTTCAGTAAAACCGATCTATGAGAAAGAAAATGAGAGAGAGAGAGAGAGAGAGAGAGAGAGAGAGAGAGAGAGAGAGACAGAGAGAGAGAGACAGAGAGAGAGAGAGAAAGAAAGAAAACAGAAAGAAAACAGAAAGAAAACAGAAAGAAAGAAAATAGAAAGAAAGAAAGAGAAAAAAGAAGAAAGAAAGAAAGAAAGCATCGACCTCCTCGATTCTGAACTGCTGTCCAATGAGTGTACGATTCGAGGCGTCCACTTAAATGTATGTCACTCCCTTGATATACTAACACATTCATTTCATTGCATCCTTCTATCAAGACATAACTTTTCCCTCTTGTACGCAAGTTAGAACTGAGGTGGCTTTTTGACTTTGCACAAATTCATGAGGCGGTACCCTGCCTGGAAAACAATAACTGACTTCTCGTTATATATTGAGAGTATTAACAGGAAGATTATCTACATGTCACGTGACGTCACGCGCTGTCACGCCACCTAGCGGCAACCTCCTAGTCGCTTCCTCTGAACAGCAGTCTAGTTAGTGACGCGAATGATTGATGGTCTGACCATTCGGCTCAGCGAAGATTGCCTTTTATTTGTCATAATAAAATTGCGGGTTTTAACGGACTTTTTGTGGCCATGCACTGTTGTGAGGTGATGCTTTAATGCGAGTTTTATGCCGCCCACGGAAGGAGGGACCAGGCGCGAAAACTTTGCAAGAATATATCACGTGTGATTAATGGAAAAGAGGGAGGGTGAGAGAGACAGAGAGGGAGTGAGTGAGGTGAGATAGAGAGAGCGAGAGAGAGAGAGAAAGAGAGAGAGAGAGAGAGAGAGAGAGAGAGAGAGAGAGAGTGTGTTTGTGTGTGTGTGTGTGTGAGAGAGAGAGAGAGAGAGAGAGAGAGAAAGAGAGAGAGAGAGAGAGAGAGAGAGTGTGTGTGTTGTGTGTGTGTGTGTGTGTGTGTGTGTGTGTGTGTGTGTGTGAGAGAGAGAGAGAGAGAGAGAGAGAGAGAGAGAGAGAGAGAGAGAGAGAGAGAGAGAGAGTGTAAGGAGCGGAATAACATTTCGTGATCTCATCTGGCAAAACAAGGTTAAGTCACTAAGGCACTTTTGCTGAATGACTAAAAAAGATTGGTTGGGATCTACCAAATGAGAAATGAGTTTCTGGTAATGTCCAGTAGGTAAAACAATCATATGTCACACATTGTTAGGATTTTCAATAATTCCGCTTGAAAATAGATTTTAAAACGTGTTTTATTGATCACTGACAATTGCCTCCATTGTTTCACATAATGTTAATTAATTTATTAACTTTAAAGTCATGTTTCTCGAAAGTTGTTTTTCCGGACCTATACTCTTTAATTCACCATAGCTTTGTCACTTTTCTAGATGCCGTAACGAATGTGGTATCACAAAGAAAATTCAATGAACTTTCCAACAATGTGTGTGCTTAAAAAATATTTTTTTTAAATTCTATCTAAGCATGGTTTTGACAGAACAGGTCAGATTTACATTCGTACGGCTTTCGGCCTTCAAAGAAGCGGATTTTACGCGACCGAAATCAAAACAATTACGTCACACAAAACAAGTTGACATCTGAGCGTCTGCTGGCGAAGCGTAAACAAGAAACATCGAGATCAAATCTACAAGTATACGGGTAGTCTTTAACATATTAAGAAAGATCTACCGATTGTTAGCAACATACTGTGAAATAAAACATTTCCTGTGTGCATCACTGTGTACAATGCACAGTCTTGAAAATAGTCCATCTGTGCGTTTGAGCAGAGCATAGTTTGAAGTCGAAGAAAAAAGGGAGATAGTTTTGAATTATCCGGATGGATTAAATACACCAACCCCTGGCTTGAAGGAAACAAAAAAAAAAATTGCACCAGAAACAGGTTTGAAGATATACGACATCAGTAGAGGTGTATATAATAATACTTTGACAGAGTTATTCAAGGCAATGCACACAAGATGAAGGTCAATTTTCATGTCATACTAGCAAAGTCTTTCCGACATGATAATATAAGTTATGTTCTCTCTCTCTCTCTCTCTCTCTCTCTCTCTCTCCTCTCTCCTCTCTCGTCATTCTCTCTCTCTCCTCTCTCTATCGTCTCATCATCCTCAGTGGCTCTATTGTGTGTTAATGAGAGAGATGCTGCTGCTTGGAATGAGGACAGAAAGTGTGGGAGTGGACAGGGTTATGCATAGTTCTGGTTCCACAGAATGTTTAGAAGCACCGGGATCTGTGTCACATCAAGTGTGGGCGGTCAAATTAGTTCCGGGTCCCACGGGGGACACCCGCTCTCAGAGAGGAGTCTCCATCATCACATACATTTGGTGATAAGATAACGCCCCTGTGCTCCCAGTTTCTGGTGCTGGACCAAAAGATCCTCTTTTGCCAGACGACATTCCAAGCTAGGGAGTCACCGGAAGGAGGGGGAGAGGCCACAGAGATGCTTACTCAGAAAGTTATCAGAGCAGGAAGTACAAACTAAATATAAGACAGTGAAGCCATTAGGATCATCACTTCGGCTTTGACATCCAAGCGACACGCAGGTTTCCGAAGTCCCTGCTGAGACGAGTGCTGCCGACCCGTCTCAGAGGTGCCTGCCTGAAGATGCTGTGAACTCCTCCAAAGAAGACCGACTCCCTCCACCTCTACGTGTTTAGTGAAAACAGGTTAGGAAAAGAACTGACTTTTGTTTCATCGTTGGAATTTGGTGAGCATTGACATTTCTTCAACATTGAACAATTGACTGAGAACAATCATTTCAATTTTTTTTTTAATACGGCTGGCCTAGTAATTCTAAATATTCACAATTGAAATCAAATAATAACCTTCTTCTTATGCATGCCTTGCATGATTGAAATACTTTATTCATTAAAGTTATTATTAGCTAAATCTCGCTTGTTTTCTCCTTGGTTGTGAGAGAAGAGTGAATGAAGCATGTCAGGTATTTTGTGTCTACAAGTCAAGCCTCAAGTGTAAAATAATTACACAAATCATCATCATACCCCTAGACTCTGCGAGGTTGGGCTTGTAACACACAGAAGTGCAATTTCTCGTAGAAGTCATTCAAAAGGACGGTGCCCGGGAACAACGTATGAGAGTAAACTCGAGTATTGTCAAACCTTGCAACACCTTCAGAAACAATGGACAAACCATGGAGTGTACTCCTTAAATACAGAACATTTGCACATACATACATATATGCATGCATGCATGCATACATACATACATATTCGCATGTTGTCAAAGCGAAAATATGCAGCATGTAAGGATAGTTTGGCTCTCTGCCCGTCGCCGTGTTTCACGCCGCTTGACAAAAGGACCAGCCGCCTGGATCCCACTGCAATGAGCATTTTCGTGTTGCACGACACAAGCGACTTTACACAACCTCAATCAAGCCCGCCTCTGCTTATTTCGTAAACGCACCAGCGCGAGAAGAGATAAGATCGATCAGGTCTGAAACCCTGCCGGTGCATTCGGGTCTAATGTACATGTGGATCCACGCTAAAACAGAAGAGAAAGAGAAGTCGCGGGGTGGGGGTGGGGGTGGGGGTGGGGGGTGGGGGGCCTGAAAGGGTAAAAGGCTTGGAAAGAATGGATGGGGATAATCCTCTTGCGCTACCTGCTGTACATCAAGAGGTGGTTGCGCTTTGATCTTCCAAGCAGAGTGAAAGAGGGAGGCGATGAAACGCAGCCTGGTTTCCAGACAGAGACAAAGCCAAGATTGGGACACCAGGAGAGCTTCGCACTAGCACCAGCAAAGGCAGACAATCCAGCCCCAATACAGGCACACACGGACAGGCACATGCGGACAGCCTCACACGGACAGGCACACACGTACAGGCACACACGCACAGGCACACACGCACAGGCACGCACGGACAGGCGCGCACGGCCAAGCACACACGGCCAAGCACACACGGACAGGCACACACGCACAGGCACACACGGACAGGCACACACGGACAAGCACACACGCTCAGGCACACACGCACAGGCGCACACGTACAGGCGCACACGTACAGGCGCACACGTACAGGCGCACACGCACAGGCACACATGCACGTGGCACGGTGGTCCGTGCTTTTTTATGGAGACGACCATGACGCCGAGGCCAACACCGTAATCCCAACCAAAATCTATGTTGCACAGACGGAGCCTGTCGCGACGACGGAAGTCTGTGGCTGTGTCCCGTGTATTGGGTCCGCCATTTTGGAATAATTCGTCAGTTGCCGAGGGCAGCTATTGCAAAGCCTCGAAACTTTTGATTTCCCTCTCTGATGGCTGCTCCCCAGGAAGTGCGATCGCAGATAAGATTTTACACATAAACACACACACACACACACACACGCACATGCGCACGCATACACTCACAAATCATGCATGCACGCATGCACACACGCGCGCGCTCCTGCGCATTCATATATACACAGATATACACGCACACACAAATCATGCATGCACGCACACACAGACACGCACACGCACAAACACACGCACACACACAAATCATGCATGCACGCACACACAGACACGCACATGCACACACACACAGACACACGTACACGCACACACACGCACACACGAACGCACGCATGCACACACACAGACACACGCATACGAACGCATGAGTACACATGGCGTGCCCCTTTATTCCATGGCGAGACAGCAGACCCAGCTGCCCCCCGCCATGTGTCTGGCGGCCGTGGACTTAGCGCACCATGGCAAAGCTGCTGTTATTGCGTCTTGGTTCAACCAAGTCATGAAGGCTCGGAGAGCTTCTCTTTGATGTTTGCCACGCACCACTGTCCATACAGCGTTGTCGAGCGCACGGAATGCAATCCTCGGCTTAAAAAAGCCCGATACTCGACGCCAGGATTTCATAGATCTAAAAGGGACGTCTTACACATGTACATTATGTACGTTGGATCTGCCGTATGATCTTAAAAAAGAAACTGCATGAATTGTTCTCGGTCAGAGGGAGGATCTCAGCAGTGTCTGTTATCTCCCCCTAAAAAGAGATGCACAGTGCATAATACTTGTCAAATTTTCAGCGTGACACATCCCATACACAACGTGCCTTTAAAAAATACCTACTCACTGGATCCTGTCAAGCGCCTTCCTTATCATTACATAATAATGTCAGATGAAATGTGAGTCACCAGCATAAAACCAATCCTTGCTCGATTTATAGTGTTTGGAAATGCAATCTTTTTTCCCTGCAGGTTATTTTCCTTATCAATTGGGTATGAATATGAACACCGTAGAATGCAAATTGTTCTACCCATTTGACGATTCATGTCGAGCCAGCAATACTCGTGAGAAAACTGTCGCTGACGTTCTCCTATATACATTGATTACATAGCCGAGATAAGGCATAAAGGTTGACTTTCATGCATTTAAACGTATTTTAGGGCAAAGTATTAGAGGGTATGAAAATATAGTAAAACTGATACGCATTTATAATAATAATAATAATAATAATAATAATAATAATAATAATAATAATAATAATAATAATACATGTAATAATAATGTGTGGATTTATATAGCGCCTTACCATGAGTTAAGACATGCTCAAGGCGCATACATACACAACCATTACAATATACAATAACAGTCAATCACCTCAAAGGTAACTTAATAAACTTAATAATATAGGAGTCAGACATTCACTTCAGGCATTCGACAAACTGATGTACAGCGTCACCTCTTAACCATGAAACTGGGGAGAGGGGGAGGAGAGACAGGAGGGTGGTAGGGGGCTTAGGCAAGCTAGTACAAAGAGAACAGTGAGGGGAGGAAGATGAAGAAACTTAGACAGGATCAGGGACCGATTTCAAGAAGAGGTGAGTTTTGAGAGCAGAGCGAAAGGTCGAGGGAGATGTAGAGTGACGAACAGAGGCGGGGAGATCATTCCAAATAGAGGGAGCCTGATAAAAGAAAGAGCGTTCACCAAATTTTGTTTTAACTGGAGGGTCCTCCGGGAACCTGAGGATTCTTGTGTCTGCGGGAGAGCGTAGCTGTCTAGCGGGTGTGTAGGTGCACATGGGTTGAGAGAGATATTGAGGAAGGGATTCAGCGAAGTAATGGTAGCAAAGACAGGCAATCTTGTATTGGACTCTAGCACTAATGGGCAACCAGTGGAGAGAACGGAAGAGAGGAGTGAGATGATCTGACTTTTTTGACTTACAGATGAGTCGAGCTGCAGCATCTTGCACTCTTTATCGGTGAGATATGTGAGATATGCGGGACAGCCGGCAAGACGGCCGTTGCAATAATCCAGGCGACTGAGAATAAGAGCACAGACTAGGATAGTAGTAGCTTGAGTAGTGAGAAGGTGTCTGATTGCGCTTTACGGCTTATTATATTTCTGAGAGAAAAAGAAGTCCCTGGCCCAGATTTAACCCCATCAAGTAAATTTGCACGTAACGCTAAGCATCCTTACGCGAGATAGGACTGGGTTTATATTGATGGGTCACAAAATGGCCTAAAACAGCAGTGTACCCGATCTCTTTTCTTTTTTTAAACCATCGTTTGATACTTTTTATATTTCCTCGGCTCTTCATGACTGAGTATCTACGCCTAGCATTCAACAGATTTCTGTTGCGACAGGAGCGTGTCCTCACTCTCACCACCACACGACACGTTGGTCATACACGCCAGACTCGAATGACGTCATTGAAACGCCGGGCAATTGGTGCCAGACAGCAGGTCACCATGGAAACAGCGGAGCACGTGACCTCGACCCCAGAGGTCAGCCTCACCAGGATAGGATCTTCCTTCGTGACGTGTCAGAACGACTTTATGACTGCATGGCACGTGGAACTCTAGCCCTCGCTTCATCTGCAACCCGCCTCTTTTACCCTCTCTCTCGCTCTCCATCCCCCAGCCCCCTCCTCCATTGTCTACTATGCCCCTACCTTTACCCAAGGAGACGTAGACGAGTACATATCATGGCCGCCGTCCTCGGTCCTAGAATGGATTTCAGTGACACCCATTGCACTTCAAACTCACATACCTAAGCTACAGAACAACTGGTTTCACGGAGCAGTTCTGGTTTATTTGTTCTCATAGAGTGTTTGCATTTCACCTCCTCTTCAGCTTCCTATAATTTATGTGCAATGCCACGTCGGCTAACACGTCGCGCACGCTCGCTCGCTCGCACGCACGCACACACACACACACACACACACACACACACATTATACGAGAGAGAGAGAGAGAGAGAGAGAGAGAGAAAGAGAGAGAGAGAGAACGAACGAACTGGTTTAATTGTTAGCCCTCCGGCCTTTCACAATAATCAGATGTTTACCTCACCAGTTTCCATAGCTTCACGCCTTCTTTTAAAAGTATAATACAAATACATGGCGATTGATCTTATCATACAATGATAGTTAGAGAAAAATATATTTCCAATATTTCTGAAGTCGGTAATATTGTATAAATACTTCTGCCTAAGATCTGAGAGAGAGAGAGAGAGAGAGAGAGAGAGAGAGAGAGAGAGAGAGAAAGAGAGAGAGAAAGAAAGAGAGACAGACAGACAGAGAGAGGTGAGAGAGATTTTGGGCATTTCAAACTAAACCCAGTCAAAGTGTTCAATGGAGCTGGGGTTATTGGTTTTTCTGACGGGTACGCAGGGTTCAAAACAATTTTCACAAGGACGCCTTCGCTGCCTGTAGACAGAAGACCTCATTCTCTTTATCCAGCGAGACTCATGTCATTTTATCTCATCAGTAAGCAAACACTCCATTGACATCCAAGCTCGCCACTCACCATCGACATGTTTGTCTGCTCAAACACCTTTTAACCCCAACACTTCAATACGTCCATTGTCATCCTACTCAATAACCACCACCCCACCACACACCCCAAAAAAGAAAGAATAAAATAAAACAAATCCAGAGGTTTTGAAAAAGAAGAATCTTCTTGATATTTGCAAATAAATTTAGTTCAACCACAGGTAATTGTTACAGACGGATATGATATTTAGGACGAATCCATCTGGTCCACGTCTTGCGCAGTATCTCACTAGGGTTATCCAGAGATAAAGAAATTGCGTTTGCACATACTCAATATTGACATGTACATGCACACAATTGTATCATAACTTTAACGTCACATAGTTCGTTCAGATAATTTTTTTTCCCCTCAGAGAAATAAATATGGCGGAGAAAGAGAATAGATAATGAGGTTTCATGTAAATAGATCCGTGTCGCAGTGCAGATGCGCTTCTGTGCAAGATCGAGATTACAAGAAGTTATAACTCCTTTCTACTCCCCGAGAGCGAAAGACGTTATTCAGCTCGGTCGCAGCAAAGCCAGAGCGAGCAACGAGGGACACGCCACGCTCTGTCTACGGGAAGGCAGGCCAAGCGTGCTGGCTCCAAGGTGGCAGGCAGCTCTATCCCCGTCGGAAGTGGTGAGGGGAACGCGGGGCCGCAGTCCCGCATTGTGGGCAGGCAGGCTCCTCGCCACGATCTCTGCACACCAATGACTGCGGTTTCGTCTCGTAACCGCAGTCAGGAGAGACTGTAACCCCACCCCTCCACCCCAACCCTCCCCTCCCCTCCACCCCGTTTCCTTCTCTTCTTTTTTCATTTCCCCCTTCACTGCCTCCGCACTGCAACTGCCACCAACCCGTCTCCCCTTCCCAGTCTCCTTCGTCGCTGCTTCCAACCCCCGACCCGTATCCTAATCCCAGATCGTCAACCTGCCTTTGTTCCCAGTCCGCCATTGACAGGTTGGCCAATAGACCTCACACCTCGCCTATCCGCTCTTTGTTGTGGCGGGGATGGGTGGGGGGTGGACTGCAAAGCAGGAAGAGGATGCAGGGAGGGGGTGGGGGAGTGAAGGTGGAGTGGGGGGGTGGGGGAGGAGAGGGGGAGAGGGGGAGAGAGAAAGACGGAGAGCGAAAGAGAGAACGAGAAGTGAAATCCCTGACCCTGACGAGGGGAGTGGCCCCTAGTTTTGTCATGGAGATGGCGGGAGAGCGCACGAGATGGGACTCTTTCACCGCAACCCACACCGGGGAGGGACAGGAAATTCCGGCAAGGTGAAAATTTCGACCGCGACGAAAACCCCATTGGATTCCTGCTTTCAGCGCAGGGCAGGTCCCTGAATATCCAATCACTATAGTTCAATCACTACGCGCAGGGCAATGGTGTCAGGGGTAAAAACCATATGGCACGCTTTCTGTACGAATTCCAATTAGACAACGCCATAAAAGGCGACCACCCCACCACCTACCCCAATTTCTTTTTATCGTAAAGGGCTTGAAAAGCATGACACGATTTATTTTCACAATTTGCAACGAGTTTCCCAACGTTGATGATTGATCAACTCACCATGCTGCTGAGTATGTACGTTTATTTATTTTACATATGAGAGCGTCGTTTCAGTTGAGAACTCATCTTTGAATTCCCTGCTGCTGCCAATGTCAGGGATTTTTGTGGGAGGTTTTTGAGGGTGGGGTGGGGTGGGGTGAGGTGGGGTGGGGTGCGGTGGGGTGGGGTGGGGTGGGGTGCGGTGGGGTGGGGTGGGGTGGGGTGGAGTGGGGTGGGTGGGGTGGGGTGGGTGGGGTGGGGTGGGGTGGGGTTGTTTGGTTTGTTTCCAACTGAGAACTCGTCCATTCATTCCATTTCTCCTCTGTTCTAATGTAGATCGCAGCTCAGTCTCGCACTTCCGCGCCTAAGCTAAGCAGCAAGTGCGCCCGACACAGGCAGCCACCCACCCAGCCAGTGAGCAGTGCAGCCGACTTCCTCGGGGGAAAACGACAACAAAAGCAGAGCAAAGGAACAACCGGAGTCGAAACACACGAGGCCAAATGGATCTGAAATTGCGAAGTCGACACTGATGAGAGGGGAGTATCCTATTGTACGGCACGGGCCAGGCTACATCGCCAGAAGAGAGGAAGAGGAGAAAAGGCAGATCGAGTCACTGCCACCAGCCTCATCAATGCCCTCTGACGAGCGTGCTTGCGATACGGTCTTCCACCCCAGTAGCCCGTCCATGCCAGACAAGTACGCAACAACAGAGTCGTTCGCTTTGCTCCCCCACCCCCCCTACCCCACCCCCCACCCCCTTGTCACTCTGATGAATGTAACTGAAAGAGGCGTGTAATGTTGACAAAGATAATTGTGTACATGTGAGAACATGTTGCCTGCGAGGTACTAGGTGAGAAGAGACGGGAAAATCGGATTTTGAAGGATACAAACTCGACAGGTGTATATTTCCGGCGCTTTGTAATTAAGCTCTATACATTAATGACACAAATTTCCTTCCAATATATTTCAGACTATTTCGATACTAAAAAAAGGGAACACTATACACACGAAACAAATGTCCGCCTATGCGAGTGCACTTGTTATGACTGCACAATTACTCAACGCGATTTGTCTTCAAGTGAGAGAGTGACCTCTTGTCGCGTGATGACCAACGCGAGCTCAAATCCGCACGGTCAATGGAACGGAAATGCCGCAGTGTGCAAAGCATGTCGGGAAACGGGTCGTTGCTAATTGGTTGGCCAAATTTCCGGATCCGCTAACTCCGCTAAGTCGCCAAAGAGCGAGGTGCAGGATGCGCTGACGTGCGCCAGGTGGCGGAAATGGCCGGAACCGATTGCGAAGACACTGATACGGGCATTTTGCCTCGTCTGCTGCCGCCTTCCCGAGGTCTGTCCTCAGGAGACGGGCCGCAGCAGCCGGAGTGAGGGGGAAGTACATTGTCCCTTTGTGAAGTACGAGGCTCGCTCCTTGGCATAACCACTGCATGAGTCTGGGGCATGGACTTGACGAGAGATGCGGAGAAGACATATATACATGTATACACATGTATACATACATATACAAATATACTATCAGGGGCATACACGCGGAGAGTTCTTATGATACATATCAGGGTAAGCATTCGGAAGGTCGATCATGACGTATCACCGGTCTATGTTGCAATAAGCAAATGTACGCTTGCTTATACATGACAATGTTCATAGTAACACTCGCTTCGACAACTCGGCGCGACTATACTTAAGCAGGCTTTCCGAGCAAAAAATTGCAGAAACGTCTACACCGACAATTCCAAAGACACTTGCACAGCCTTCTGTCTGCAACGACTCCATCAACGATGACGTGGTTGTGCCAGACATTTACTTAAAATGACCGACAGCAAATACGACGACGCGAACAAATTACATTTGAAATGGGGAAAGGTGATCAGATAATCTTCAGCCTGACCACTGCGATGACTGAAGATGTCAGCACATGAATAGGACAAACGCGCACGCATACGTGCACACGCACACACAAATATGCACATATATACACACACACACACACACACGCACATTTCATTGAAGTTCTTTGCGAAGGGATGATGACGTCAGTGTTGTCTCATGTGGGACAGCAGGTCAAACTTGGATGCGCAGGAGCCTCCGCGCACAGGGCAGGCTACGGCAGCAGCACAGGATTTGATCCCGTTTTTTCTGGCCTGGTGTTTCCGCTCTCTCTCTCTCTCTCTCTCTCTCTCTCTCTCTCTCTCTCTCTCTCTCTCTCTCTCTCTCTCTCTCTCTCTCTCTCTCACACACACACACACACACACACACACACACATGCACGCATATATATACGCACACACAGATGGAGTTCACTGCGACCAGACTGTGACAGAAGTGGGACCCCGAGGGCTTACCTGTGGAGTGCATGCTGATGGAGGGCAGGTAGCGACCGGAGAAGGGACCGAGTGACGTAAGCGAGGAAGGCGTCGCCCCAGGGGGCAAGTCGGGCAACCCCTGGGGGGCCCGAGTCAAACCATGGCCCTCCTGATAGCTGCTTCCCAGGGAACCGAGGGACACGGGCGGTCTGTTCCCGGCAAGTAGTCGACTCCGCTCCGCGATTGTGAAGTCCACTTGACTGTCCATGGCGTCTGACATGCCAAGTGACCTTTCCTGGCGCTACAATTTCGAGTCCCAAGTCTCTGGCGTTTCCCTCAGTAGGTCCAGGGTTCGCCTCCCCGTCTGGAGAACCCGAGGGCGAGGCAACGCCGCCATGACAGTTCCGCACTTGGCACGTTCTGTCTTGAGTTCACGCAGGGTCAAGGCCGTCTATACTTTGGCGGGAGCGATGACCGAGACAACGAGTAGGTTAAGCACACTTCACTGTCAGAAGCACTGTTACCGTCGAGTCAAATGTGTCCAGTTTCTGCAACAATGAGAGAGGGAATAAATAGTTTGTACCAATGGGTGTTAAGTGTAGCACAACATGATCCGTTAACAAATAGACGTCATTTAATCTGTAATTATGCCCCAATGGAGTTTGAAGGTCCGTAAAAACTTGCGATCAGCGTCCAGAGACCATATCGCCACCAAATTTATTTCGTTCATTTTCTATAAAATTTGTTGAGAAACGGAAATAGTACACATACTTGTGAATGAAAGAGAAACATCACCACAAAATGAAATTCCGATCAAACAACGTGTTCTCAACAATTTATTAAATAGAAACTTCACATCGAGAAAATAACGTAAATTTATTCAATGAAAATTACACAAAGCAGCATCAGGTGTCAGAGTGAAAGACTGGTGTTGGGGTGACAGACATCAAGATACACGTCAGTGACAGTTACGACGAGAAACTGGCGCAGATAAGAAGACTGTAGGAGAAGACGCGTCAAGTTAAAAATAGTCAACTTTCCCTCGCTGAGGCACGGAGCCATTCTGCGACAGTGGGTCTTTTTAATGTAAACCTTCTCCAATATTTATCTCAAACTGACAGATTTTGCAAAGCACGCTGTTCTGTTAGCAGACAGGGACAGACGGTTATGATTGTTAGTGTTTGCATAACTGATCTGCATAGCTATTGTTATGATGAATCTGGCACAGGACCCGGCACGGATGATTTTGTACTGTCTACACGTATTAAGTATATATACCCATGAGCTATGAGGTCATTTCAACGTGAAATGATTGCATGATTTGTTTTCAAAGTAACAAAATCCTCATTCTGGTTGTCCAAACTTACATCGTGTTTTATATTACCGGGCATATTAGGTACCAAAAACAAAAAATGTGTTATGTATAATCACGAAATATGCGGCCTATACGATTTCATGAATTTACATTGGTTTGTTACGGAGCCCGTGGTTCTCTTATAATGTATTAGTAACATACAACATATATTCAAATCACTCCAAATGCTGAATAATTATGTAGATGCACAAAACATGAGAGAGAGAGAGAGAGAGAGAGAGAGAGAGAGAGAGAGAGAGAGAGAGAGAGAGAACGAACGAACGAACGAAAACTTTATTGCTGGGGCCTCCGGCCCATTGCAAGGTGTACATTATCAAACGTTTTAACAGCACCACAATGCACAACAGTCAATACATTTTGTAAACACATGCGTCGGTGGGTCGAGCGATTGGTTCTACTGGCAATAATACATTAACTAATCGCTGGACACGAGCTGATTCATCTCAGATAAATCCAATGCTTCTGCTCTTATCTTAAAGGAATAATGTAAAAATTTTGAAACATTTCGAACTGTCAGAATTTCATCAGTTGTGAACAGATATTTGATGGTTTCATGGACATCGGATTGTAAGTATGGCGTTATATATCTTTGTCTTAAAACTGAAAGGGCGGGGCAACACAACAGAAAATGCAGTTCATCCTCCTCTTCCTCCATACATATTGGACAGACATTTGAATGATTTTGTGGTTTGTATCTGTTCTTATGTACAAACAATTCACTAATTCCTAGTCTGAATTTCACCAAGTGGTCTCTGAAGAATCGTTTATCAACTGCATATAAATATGGTTCAAGCACTCGATCCGTTTTAAACAGTCTATAGGAAGAGCACCGGCTGCTTTCTTGCACCCTGCTTCTCCATTCATTGTCATATTCTCTTATAATTTTTTCCTTTATATTCCTGAGGAACTCTGTCTCATTATGTACGTTTTGACTAGTCCATTCCCTCTCGAGATTGTACCTACACAGCAATGATTTGACATTTGAAGCCCAATTAGTTTTACAATGAACTGAGTTGCACATCATCCGATAGACTTTGAATGGATATCTGTCTTGGTCCATCCTGATGATTTTTAACCAGTACTTTATGGTCCGCAAAGCAGCATTTATACTCAGTGGGTATCTGCCAGTGTCTCCATAAACCATTGCATTGGGGGTTCTAGAAGCAACATTTAGGAACCACTTTAATACAAACAGATGGACATTTTCAATGTGTTTACAGTCGTTCAGACCCCACAGCTCAGATCCATATAACAACATTGGCTGAATTTGTACATCAAAGACTTTGAAAAGTAAATCAGGTGTAACAATGCTCAGTTTGCGTAGGGACTTAAGTATTTGAATAGAACCTGCTTTGGCTCTACCTGAAATGTCTGACAGGATGGTATTCGTGCACAATCTTGTAGACAATGTTATACCGAGATACTTGTACTGTGAAACCACTTCCAGCTTCTCCTTTCCAAGTACCCACTTTTCATGTGCAGCGACATGACCACCATTTCTAAATATCATCACCTTTGTCTTATTCGGATTTACAACTAGTCCCAGTCTGTCTGATGCCATCTTTAGACTGTTTATCTGATTCTGCAGACCAGGCACCGTGTCAGACAAAAGAACAATGTCATCCACGAAAAGCAGCAAAAACAGCTCAACACCATTGGGTTCAATTTGTATTCCATGTTTCCCTTTTTCAATAATTTCCCTGGGGAGAGAGAGAGAGAGAGAGAGAGAACGAACGAACGAACGAACGAAAAAATTTATTTGTGTAGGCCACCGGCCCATTACAAAAGTTCAAGAGCAACGTGCGGCTATGTACATGGTAGGGGTCAAGACTGGCCGCCAGTCTTGCAAGTTTTACGCGCACGAACGAGGAAACTGATCGAGACGTTGAACAGTTCGTTATTTCTGGAACGTCCGTGCGGCTCGTTCACGCATGGCCTGCTTCACTGCAGACCTGCTGCTCCGCGTGCTTCTCGTGCTTGCCGTGTCGCACGCAGTGTCTTCGGATTTGTTGTGTCTGGCTGCTGTCTGGCTCTTGGACTGCGATGGAGCTGTCGTTGATGGAGGCTTTGCCGCCAGAGGATCAGGCCTCTGACTGGTGGAACTGGATCCCTCACAGGGGGCGACATCTCTGGATGGTGGCCTGGGTGAAGTAGCCTCCGAGACCGGTTGAGTTGCGTCCGTCTCCACCACCGGCTTAAAAGCACCAAATGACACCACATGGCCCTCTCTGTCCTCGCCGAACTCACTCCCTCTCTGTCCGTCCTTCCCCCTCGATATTATCGCGTCCACCATCTCCCTCACCCACTCTCTGTCATCACTTGCTGGCTGATCAGCGATGGTGCCTGTGTCGGTGGAAGGAGAATCCGCCTGCACCTCAGCACCAGCAGGAATTCCAAGATCACTCGATGTTTGTGCAGCGAAGCGTGTTGGGTCAAAGGTCACGGCTGTCGGGGGGCGAGGGCAAGATGACGTAGAGGCCCGTGAAGTTTGTGCAACATCAGCATTATTATCAAGTTCGAAATTCGAGCCAGTAACGACGCTATTTTCAACATGATGTCGAAAAGTTTGCTCACCGAAGGCACGGTTCCTCTGTGCACGCCGCAGGTCGCGTCGGAGCTGTGCGGGAGGCTTTCTTCTCTAGTGCCATCGACGTGTCTTGCTCGCCTGCAATGGCTGCCCGTCGCTCGGCCTGAATCGCAGCACAACGACAACACCGTCAGACATCTCTGCTACCTTCCACGACGAAAGCTCGTCCGACTCGAGCAGCGACGTCAGCGCTACCTCAACAGCTGTTGGTAACCCTACAACTGGCATAATTCTGCTTCTGTGTCAACTAGAGGCGTAAATCAGGCAGAGCCGAAGTAAACGCGTGCTCCGAGCTAGCAGTCGCTTCTGTAAATGAGAGAGAGAGAGAGAGAGAGAGAGAGAGAGAGAGAGAAGAAAGAGAGAGAGAGACAGAGAGAGAGAGAGAGAGAAAGAGAGAGAGAGAGAGAGAGAGAGAGAGAGAGAGCAACTAGAAAAGAAAGGTTACCGCATAGGTGCTGTAAGTTGTTTCCTTTTAGAACTATGAACTAAAATCGTGCCTCTCCATTTAATTTTCTCTGCGCTGTGAAGCTTTGTGTAATGCTGTGTATCAATATGATGTGTTGCACACCATGTGCCTTACATTGCTGTTGCCTTTCAGTTTCAGATCTCGACCCAACATGGGCAGCCAGGAGCTGTTGGTGGTGGCCATAGACTTTGGCACTACCTACTCTGGCTATGCCTACTCCTTCAAGTCTGACTACGACAAAAGCCCCATCAACGTCTTCAGCCAGAACTTGCCAGTGGCTCTACTCAGGCAGCCAAAGTTCCTACTTCGGTCCTCTTCAGGCCTGACCAAACGTTTAGCTGCTTCGGCCATGAAGCCGAGGAGAAGTACTGCAAAATGTCGGAAGATAACCCGACCGAAGCCAGAGAGTGGTACTACTTTGAAAGGTTCAAGATGACCCTTCACAAAAATTCGGTAAGACATCGGTAACCAAATGATCTATCCGTAAAATCAGATTGCCATAACATCATGATACAATCTGATATATTATAATTTCTTTCTTTGCTTTGGTTTTTAAGAAATCGATTCATAGACAATAGATGCAAAACAAAAACAAACTCCCACCAAAAGTTTTAGGTACTGCTTATCAGCACTCAAAAGGGTTACGAAATTTTACTGGCGCGGTAACACTGATATCAACATTAAAAACTCCAGACAATGTATTACTGTTTGATTGCTGTTTTTGTTTTTAAAGTAGGACTGTTGAAATCAGTCAGGCGTGTTGAGAGTATATATATTCTGCAGAGTAGAACGGCAGCAGGCGTTACAGCAGAGGAAACAAACTGTTCACGAAAAAGCCACCTCCACCCCCTTCCCACTGCAAGAAGTGTACTATTGCACTTTGAAAGCGGGTTCGTGGATCCACCAGCAAGAAATTAGTATGTGGTCAGCAAGCGCAGAGTCAAATTATAACACCACATTTAATGTAAATCACTGAATACAATACACACGAACCATAACGTTCACGAATATCACATCATTGTACTTTTGGGGAAGATTTCTTTGAAGTCTGTGATGTTGACCTCGGAACTTGTCAATTTAGAGATGCCAAATAGCAACATATGTACCTAGTTCCAAAAGTGTGTTTATGTAAAAGTGAAACAGAGATATCAAAGCACTATCAGGTGAGTAAAAGGTAAAAGCTACCATTGTTCTGATATAAAGTTGTCTTCGCCCTTATCGGTCAATTGTTTGCAATGCATTGGTTATCTATAAGAAGGTTTTTTTAACGTGTGGTTTTAATATGTCATTTGACGACACCGTAACCTTGATCTTTATGGGAGTTCATAATTAAAAATATGATAACACTATCCTTTTTATCTTTGTACCAAGCTTGATGATGGTGTCAGGCTTGGTTTGCGATAAAAGCCTATAAATATATGTCCTTGATTTCTTGCCTTCATCTTCACTTTGACTTCACAACAATGTTAAAAATGCCTGAAAAAGATTGCCAATGTCATGCAATACTCTTGAGCAGCATTTTGTGGAAGATCGCAAGCAACATGCGAACAGAAACAGAGTACTGTAGATGGCAGATATGCAGACAAAAGACATTGCATTCAGTTCAGTTCGGTCTCTTAACCCTGTTGAGGCACATATGATGACTTTCGGACAATCTTCCTCCGTCGATCTCTATCCTCTGTGGCTCGCTGTGAGTCAGCAAAGGTCAAGCCTGTCCACTCATTGCATTACACACTTCCTTTTAATTTAGCATCATTGTTTTAAAAAATCGAAGAGTACTTTATTAATCACAAAAACGTCTGTCTCAGATCTGATTGCTAAAACCTCAGCCCAAACTCGTAATAACGCTCTTTAATTTTTATACACATGCATTCCTTCAAATCGACATATTTACTCTTATTTATGGTTGATTACTGCATAAACTGAAACCAAACAGCGAAGGATGAATGCATTTTACTACAGACGCTGTCCAGGAACACCACACTTCTAGACCAGACAAAGAAGAAGGCCATGTCCGCTCTTGACGTCTTCTCCGCTGCCATTGCCTTCATGAAGGATCACCTGATGAAGACCCTGCATACGAGGGAAATCCCCTTCAGGGACTCAGATATAAAATGGGTGCTGACCATTCCTGCCATTTGGGACGACAACGCCAAGAACTTCATGAGAGAGGCGGCAGAAAAAGTCAGTTTCTGAAAATTGCACACATTTGCCTGGAAACCTCACTCGTTCTTCAATTTGCAATCACGCTTGTTCATGGAGTTCACCAGCATTTCCATCTTTGTCTGCTATGAACCTTCAACACCAAGTGTCATTGAAGTACTTGGTTTGATACAACTATATGTCGTCTCTAACAGTCAGAACAATAACTTCCACTGTTTGTATGTAGTTATAATGTACAGTTTTTAGATGCTTCATGTGCCGTGCTATTAACTTGTAATACGTTGTGCTTATTTTACTACTTTTTTCTATAGCGTTTAAACAAATTGAACACTTATTTAGTCGATTAAATATGCATCTTGATGAAAGTAAGGGCAAATAGCTCAACTTCTGTATTGGTGTGGATGATTTCCTCTCACGAGCAGAAATGAAAAACCCATGACTCTCAACTTTTACGACGAGTCAACACAGAAACGTCTTGAAATAAAAACAGCATCAGACCAAGAATTAGCGATTATCTTAACCCGAGTATGTCCTCTATTAAACAACTAACAGTTTGTAAGAATAAAAATCATATACAAATGACACTACTGAGCACACATATGATAGATACATCGTGCTCTGTTTTCAACACCACGACTGTCTTCTCCAGGCCGGAATAGCTAGAGAAAGGCTGGAGCTGGCCCTGGAGCCCGAGGCTGCCTCTGTGTACTGCCTGGAGTACAACAAGGCCCACCAGACCATCTCCAAACCCTTCTCCCTCCTCAAAACTGGCACCAAGTTCATGATGGTCGATTGTGGAGGTGCGGGACTCGTTTGGATGCATATTACAATCCTTTCTTAAAGCAATACAGAATACAGTACGAATACAAATCATGTCAGAATAGGCTCTAAAAATGTCCTGTGACAATACGTGTACTGTAATACGTAATTGGATTGTAGTGTAAGTGGAAGACGTAGTTTACATCAGCTATTTTGTTCCCGTTCTCGTGTCTGCTTTTCTTTGATGTTATGCGATTCTCTTGATATATTTCTGGAAAGATAACTCCAAACGGCCGGAAAATTGTGACAGTTGTGAGAAGCACTAATTGATAAATACATTTCACTCTGCCCGGGCGTAACGCATATCTTGTAAATGTTTTCACAGGTGGAACCATCGACTTATCCGTGTTCGAGGTGAGGCAGGACTTTGCTCTGAGACACCTGCATCGTCCCGAAGGGTCACCGGATGGCGGAACCAAAGTAGATGAAGCTTTCAACGACTTCATCTTCCAGCTGATTGGCCTGGACGGCGCCACGTCCATCAACAGAATGGAAATGCTGGCACTGAGGAGAGCGTTTGAAACCGCAAAGCGCAACAACCCGTCTTCTGAGCAAGTGGCCATTGAAGTACCCGAGAGCGTCCGCTTGGTTCTGAATGACGGAGTCGCCAAATCCGCGAAGTATTCAAGCAGAGCAAGGATGGCCAGAAACAGGCTCATGATAGACCTCGACATCTACAAGTCCTTCTTCGACGCATCTGCCACGTCCATCACCAAGTACATCCAGACCGTACTGGACGACGAGAAAGTAGGTCATGTGGACGCCATCTTGCTTGCAGGCGGCTTCAGCGAGTCTGACGTCATCCAGGATGCAGTGCGAAACGCCTTCTCACGTGACCGGGTGCTGGTGGCGCCCTCTCCCTCAGCAGCCGTCCTGACCGGCGCCGTCATGTTGGGCCACAACCCCAACACCATCGCCACCCGAGTCTCCGCCTACACCTATGGAATAAAAATTATGAAGTCAATCTTTACTGGCGTGTTTCGACCAGGCAAGATGGTTATGATTGGAGGGGATTTGTGCTGCACCGACTGCTTCAGTGTCCACATTCACAAGAATCAAGAAGTCGAGGTGAACACCTTGCTGCCTTTCATTCCCTATAGTCCTAACAGACCAGAGCAGACAGAAGCTGTCATGGACATCTACAGGTCCACCAAGGAGAAACCGGAGTTCGTGGATGAAGAAGGCTGCGTGAAGATCGGCAGTGTGAATGTTCCCATCCCAGACACCACCGGGGGCATGGATCGGGAGGTCAAAGCAGCCATGATGGTTGGCGGCGCAGAGCTCAAGTTCATCGCCAGAGATGAGACCACCAAGAGGGAGTTCACTGTCATGTGCGACTTCCTCTCCAAGGCCGAATGAGTCTTCCCATGCCGTCATGTGTGAAGCCCCCGAATAGAGGTAGACTATGCTTGATAGTATTCAAAGCCAGCTAGTTCCCAGGTTCAGAGCTTCCAATGCAGTTAGAGTATCGTACTGTAATTCAGAGAGTGTCTTTTGCTAGATTGCACTAATGTAGCAACAAGTATTTTTCCATATCTAAGAAATTTAAGAAGTTTATCATTCCAAGTCACTTACGTCTATTTTTAGATGCTCCACATTAAAAGTATTATAATCGAACCACCATCATTAGTAAGTACATTATACATGCAAGAGCACGGTATTTTCGGTGAAGATAAAAGGAATATTCAAGAAAAAGCACTCTGACATGATGATGAATACAATCACGGTAGGGGTACATGGATAACATCGATCGTCTACCAGTTTACAGTCAAACGTCAAAGCATTGTAAATAACGACCAGTGCACAGAGTAATCTACCTCCTCATTTCATTTTTATGCATTCATTTTGTCTAGCATCAATTCGGTATTGTGCATGACTGAGCAACCGATACCTCAGGTAACTTGCACTCGTCGTTGTGTTGAGCGTTGCAGTAAGATACTTTCTACTCTTTCTCACAATACGATTTTGTGTTGCAGAGACAGAGGATGAATTGCCACACAAAACCAGAGGAGACACTTCCCCCTCCCCCCCCCCCTCCCCAACCTCCCCCCAGCTAAGAACAACAAAAGGAACTGGTCGATAGTACGAGAATTCCAGGTCACAACCGGAGTACCATCAACACGACAATTCTACCATTCAGAGTCAGCAGAAGAGAAAATAAGGCATCTTTTCCATATCTTTCTTGCTGTAATTATATGCTTATGATGACAGCATTTTGTCGCTAAATCATATACTGGTGAATGTTATGTTGCAATGGAACGCTCTTTCATGTGTTGTTTTTATTGTTTACGACAAATTATTATGTGACCATTAAAAATAGTTGGGGCATCTCTCAGAATTTGACACGAAGACCAGTATCCTCAATAAACATCCTTCCCTCTTGGCCACACCAAATCTCATGCAAGAGCTCTACTCAGCCCCAACCCCACACCTTAAGGCCTCCGCACACAGGGCAACCAAAGTCTCTTGCCACGTTGCTTGCAGCCGGTTGCTTGCCATGTGGCAGGCAATGCTGGAGGCTGAGCTCGCACACGTTTCCACTGTGACCTTTCACCTCTCGCCACGTTGCGAACACGTCGACCCGCGGACACATGGTTCTGCGTGTGACCTGCATTTCGAAATTTAAAATGTACGAGCTTTCACGACCCATTGATGAATTCAACATACAGCTTTGATAAATTAATGCTGTTCATGGCTTACATTTTCTTTGGATGGGGTTTCTAGTGTCCCCAAATTCAGCGTTTTCTGTGCGAAGCGTATAGCCATCTCCGCCATTTACTTTTGCGAACAGTCGCGACAACGCGCCCGGTGATTGGTGGATTCACAGAGAGTGGCTGGAGTGATACGCCACTGCCCCTAAAACTAGAACAGGTTGAAACACGAGCAACTCAGTTGCTGGTGGCGTGGAAAGTTGCTTGGAATGCCAGTTGCTTTCAACCGACATCGCACACGAAGCAATGTATGCAAGCAATTGAGTTGCCGGAGTGGAGTTGCCTCGTGTGCGGAGGCCTTTACTCTCACCCTTTCCTCGCCCCCTGTGACCTTCTACTTGAGGCTATCGACTTTCTTCCCTTACAATCCACGAACCGACATTTGCTGATCGCGTTTGTCATCTCCGCAGTCCACACTGAAGAAAAGCTTTAAATTGCTCTTTAAGTAGCACAACCAGATGCAGCTGCAAAACTGATTTCATCCACCACCCCAAATTCTGCTGCGTTATTATTTACTACCTTATACAGCGAGATTAAAATTCGCCCATTTTTTAATACTAATCAATTAGAAGGTATTTTCTTCTTTTTTTTCCCTCTTCTTTTCAAGTTTCTTTTTTTTCCTCTTTGTTCTTCTTCTCTTCCTTCTCTTCCTCCTCCTTTCTTCTCTTCCTTCTCCTTCATTCTCTTCCTCCTCCTTCCTTCTCTTCCTCCTCCTTCCTTCTCTTCCTCCTCCTTCCTTCTCTTCCTCCTCCTTCTCCTCTTCCGTCTTCTTCTCCTCTTCCTTCTTCTTCTCCTCTTCCGTATTCCTTTACTCTTTCTTCTTCTTCTCCTCTTCCGTCTTCTTCTCCTCTTTCTTCTTCTTCTCCTCTTCCGTCTTCTTCTCCTCTTCCTTCTTTTTCTCCTCTTCCTTCTTTTTCTCCTCTTCCTTCTTCTTCTCCTCGTTCTTCTTGTTCTTTTCTTTCTTGTTCTTTTCCTCTTCTTCTTCTTTTCCTCTTTCTTCTTATTCTCCTCTTTCTTCTTCTTCTCCTTTTTCCTCTTCTTCTTCTCCTCTTTCTTCTTCTTCTCCTCTTTCTTCTTTTCCTCCTCCTCTTTCTCCTCCTCCTCCTCCTTCTCCTCCTCCTCCTCCGTCTTCTTCTTCTTCTTCTTCTTCTTCTTCTTCTTCTTCTTCTTCTCTCTTCTTCTCTCTTCCTCCTCCTCCTCCTCCTCCTCCTCCTCCTCCTCCTCCTCGTCCTCCTCGTCCTCCTCGTCGTCCTCCTCCTCCTCCTCGTCCTCCTCGTCCTCCTCGTCGTCCTCCTCCTCCTCCTCCTCCTCCTCCTCCTCGTCCTCCTCCTCGTCCTCCTCCTCCTCGTCCTCCTCCTCCTCCTCCTCCTCCTCGTCCTCCTCCTCGTCTTCCTCCTCGTCCTCCTCCTCCTCGTCCTCCTCCTCGTCGTCGTCCTCCTCCTCCTCCTCCTCCTCGTCCTCCTCCTCGTCCTCCTCCTCGTCGTCGTCGTCCTCCTCCTCCTCCTCCTCCTCCTCCTCCTCCTCCTCCTCCTCCTCCTCCTCCTCCTCCTCCTCCTCCTCCTCCTCCTCCTCCTCCTCCTCCTCCTCCTCCTCTTCCTCCTCCTCCTCCTCCTCCTCCTCCTCCTCCTCCTCCTCCTCCTCCTCCTCCTCCTCCTCCTCCTCCTCCTCCTACCTTTTCGCACAGTTGGGAAGTAATCGCCAAGTTGGAACGTCTGACTCTGGGGCGCGTTGCTTAGCCTAACACGTTGGCAAATATTAGGTTGTGTCAACACTTGTCAAACATTTGACTGCCTTTACATCTGTTTCCATCATGTTGACACAGAAGTTGACGCCAGCATTATCCTCGCTAGATATATATCACCTCCCTCCACACTCTTTCACACAATTCTCCATCTCTTTCTGTTTTCGTGTCTAGGGGTATCACTAGTGGAGGGATAATAATTAATTCACTCACTCTCGTCTCACGCTCGCATGACGTGACACATTATTCATCAAAGATTTTCTTTAATCAGACTAATCATGAGTAAAATCAAATTCAAGGCAATATGAATGAAAATGTCTATGAAGTCTATCAGTCTACTCTCTGACTGAAAAATAGAGGATTAATTCCACTGAACCAAAACCAAAGTTGACCCAAAGTTACTCGCAAGTTTCAAGCAGATAGGCGACGACGATTCTCGAATGTTCCAACGACGAAAACTTCTGCCCCAAAACGATGTTCACTCAGAAATGGGAATTCACCAGTACACTCTCTCTCTCTCAAGGCTAGACCTCAAAAGGAGAGGTTAGAAAGGCCATAGACACCTGTGGGGGTTCACCCACACACATATGTACCTGAACTGACACGGGTTTGAACACTCAGCGAGCGCTCAGAACCAAACGACGAAACTCTCTAGCTCTCCATGCAGCAAAACTCGGCGTCATGGTCCGGCAGTGCTGGATTTTCATTCAGGGAGGACCCTGTTCTTCTTGATACAACCTTTCAGATGGTCAGGGGAGGAATCAAAGAATGTTTTAATGTGTAGACTCCTCGTCTTACACGGAGTTACTCGAAATACGTCCACTAAACACCAGGGATACTGGGAAGATCCCACAGACATCACAACTTTCATTCTTGTTGGCACGTAAAGACGTTTTACCAACAGGTGCATCAATCGATGTTCACCTATACATTCATGCACTCATTCATACCAGACAAAGTGACAAGACAGGGTAGCAGCAATTTTTCCTCGATCAACATGATTTGTAACTTTTCTCCCATCTCTCCCACCCCTGGGATTGAACCACGGCACAGCGCCTCGCTGCAAAGCCCAACGCCTTAGCATACTGGACCATCTACACCTCCTAAAAAAGAGGCTATCAATAGCCCAGCAGAGGCTTCGGGTTGGCTTTGAACTCATGAGGGCACAAGGGGAGAGCACTGGGATGTGAGCTGCCAGGATCTTTTTATTTTGACGTACACTAAACACCATGGATACTGGGAAGATCCCACAGACATCACAACTTTCATTCTTGTTGGCACGTAAAGACGTTTAACCAACAGGTGCATCAATCAATGTTCACCTATACATTCATGCACAATCATGCACTCATTCATACCAGACAAAGTGACAAGACAGGGTAGCAGCCATTTTTCCTCGATCAACATGATTTGTAACTTTTCTCCCATCTCTCCCACCCCTGGGATTGAACCACGGCACAGCGCCTCGCTGCAAAGCCCAACGCTTTAGCATACTGGACCATCTACACCTCCTAAAAAAGAGGCTATCAATAGCCCAGCAGAGGCTTCGGGTTGGCTTTGAACTCATGAGGGCACATTCACGTTGATATCCTCAGAGTCAACTGATAAGAAAATCTTCAATCTCCTAGACTGTAGAGTTACTCACTGCGCATGCGCCACCATCTCCAACCAATCAAATCAGTGTTGCATCACTGATAATTTTAGAAACAGCCGGTTCAAACCGGTCTCAAAGTGCAAAGCTCAGCTTGTTCCCGCCAAAACATTGACATGGCGAACGTTTCAAACAATATAGAAAATGGAATAAAGTCTGAATCGTAACAATATTGCAAGGTATCTATCGTAAGCAACGCGCCCCTGTGTACATTTTTGATGGTGATTTCCTTCCATTCTCCAAAAATAGCCATTTTGGATCAACAGGCGTAGCACCTCCACAGCGGGCTGTCGGACACCCGGTGTCGCTACCCGTGGCGCTGCCGTTCAAGAGTCAAGCGCTCTTAGCGCCATCGAGCACTAGGTATCTTGAACCTCCTACTGGTTTACGTTAACTCAAAGGTTTCTTTAGCATGATATTCAAAACTTGTGGCCCTCAGTTAACTTTATGTATGAGTTCAGGTAATAGACCCTGGGTATTAGATTTCAGATTAATATGCATCGCCACACGTGGTCTTCTAGACTTCAGCCTTTTTTAAATTTATTGACGATTTAAAACGTTTGATATTTTAATGATAAATCTGTTACTATTTCTATTGTGTGTGTGACTAGAACAGTGTTAATTTTCATCGCAAGTTTCCCATAATACTGTAGACCACCATTCAGGCTTATTGGGGCAGAGTGGTGAATTACATCATAATCATATGTCTTAATATTCTGACTTGTACCTAACGGACTGAAAGGTTTTTCGAATTCCAGAGACCTTCGTCCGTGTTAATATTCATGTTTCCCCAGTAGTTAGGGAATTTAGAAAATATCAGACTGATAAGATAATAATGTCAACTGAACAATTAGAATTTGTTACTTTGCTAATTAAATACTAAACTACTGGAGCAGTCTGTTGGTAGTTACAGCACCTGCACGTTCTTGATGATGGAGTGAACATTGAGTGACTATACCCATATGGTGTATTTTGTGCTTGTCATTTTATATATTATGCTATGCAAGAAATGTACGTATAAAATACATAAACTCTTATCCATTTTTTTCTCTAATCACTTACAATTGATAACTGATGACAAGCGTGTTTTTCTCATACTCCTGTACTGAATTTATATAATTTGTAAACAAAAATTAATGCATATCTACATGTACATGTATATAGGATTTGTTCCAGATGCAATGGTTACTAAGATTGCTGCATTTCAGATATATACAATCTTATAACGATATCAAAGATTACCTGGGATAATTTTGTTTTTTGTGTGTGCGTTTCACAACATTCTGTTGTGTCTCTTCTGCTTAGGCCTAACTGCAAAACTCCTCTTGATTTGTATGCAGTAATCTTGTTCTTATCATTGGCTTGAGCCTTACAAAGTATCGAGATGACAGATAATGGTGCTTGACTGAAGTGAGAGAGCCGTT
>JAWQFJ010012237.1:67500-75000 GCA_034096865.1 Theodoxus fluviatilis
GGGAAGGGGGGGGGGAGGAAAGAGATGCCTAATGTCCCAGCGGGGGGTGGGGGTAAGGGAGATGGAGGTAAGGGGAGTGAGGGTAAGGGGGATAAAGGGGCGGGGTAGGGGTGAGGGTAAGGGGTTGGGGGTAAAGTTTGAGGGTAAGGGGGTGGGGGTAAGGGGGTGGAGGAAAGGGGGTGGGGGTAAGGGGGTGGGGTAAGGGGGAGGGGGTGGGGTGGGGAGGGGATGGGGGGTGGGGAGGGGTGCGTGAGTCGACAATTTTTTTGTTGCGACATAAACGCATCTTGTCATTTCAATCAACCGGGAATTTCCCGATCTGTCCGTACATGAACGTCCGTTCTATGTTTGGACACACGTTTTTTGTGACAAAAATCGTCCCCTGCACTAAAAGATATCGGGAAAATCGTCCATTGATGTGAACAGACCCTGGAAAACCTCTGTGATGTAATTGTAGAAAGGCGCGAACCAACTGTCCAATCAGCATAACGCAACAAACTTTAGACGCGAAAATGACATCAGATATATCAATATCGTCCAATGAAAGTATCGACGCACATTCATTGTAAATACACACGTTTTTTGTTGCGACACCTCTGCGGTCCGTTTTACTCTGCTTCTTCTCCTCTATTGTAACGCATCAATCCTAGCATTCCTGTGGTGACCCCTCACCCAGTGGCAGAGGTAACTTCCTGTCCATGTCGCGCAGTACCTGGAGCATTCTGTGAACCCGAGTCACGTGACTCTGGCGCAGTTCGCACTGAATGAGTAATAGACTTGACCCTTCACATCACAGCATTGCGCCAAAAATAGTTCGTTCTGATACTTTTTTCCTCTCCACTTTTTACAGAAATTCAGATGTCAAAGCTTGCTTCCATGACAACACAAACATTTTATTTTATCGAATAAACGCTTGTTCACTGCCTCAACAAAAGTAAGTCAAGAGTTTTTTGCGAAATAGTCTTAGAACTACTTTAACGGCGTGTGGCAGGGAGCAGATCGGCTATCCTACAAGCCTCCATTTGCATATTTCGGACGAAAACCTTCCACCACGTGATGCCAACTGGGCTAGAGACACTTTCGCCGGTAGGCGAAGTCTCTAGTGAACTAGAATGCCCCTGGAGCATCTCAGAAGGAGCTCTAACTGCTTCACACTAGAGTGCACCACTTGCTGTATCTAGCAACAATGAAATTATAGCGCCTGTACTCGCATTTGATTGGCTCATACTAAGTCACTCCACGGACGCGCGGTAAACATGCCTCGAGCCATATAGTTTACAGCTATGGAAGTGCTGTCAAACTTCGAAGAAATTATAGTTTTAGTGCTCTCATTACCGTGGCAGATTGGATTGTATGTCATGGTTTAATATTTGTAGTAAACGTCAGCATTTAAACCAGTGCCTGTTACGAAGCAACAGACGACACACACACACACACACACACACACACACACACACACACACACACACACACACACACACACACACGCATTTGGGGATTTCCCTTGACGTTCCTATATGACTGGTGATAGTTGTCTCCCTTCTGTCATCAATGATAATCGACCCTAATGCTTTTATTAAGTCGTCTCCTCGATGAAGGGCGATATAATTGAAAGTGAACTCCTCAGTCTTCTACGACTCGTAGCAGAGATGAAGCAGAGTGCAATGAAATGCAGGTAACTCTGGTGGAAAGCACGTTTCGCTCGCAGCTTTGTTTCAGCGTTCATGGCCGTGCTGAGAAAGGTTTTGCTCAGGTTCTATGGTTCAGCGTTCATGGCCGTGCTGAGAAAGGTTTTGCTCAGTGTCTATGGTTCACCGTTCATGGCCGTGCTGAGAAAGGTTTTGCTCAGTGTCTATGGTTCAGCGTTCATGGCCGTGCTGGGAAAGGTTTAGCTCAGTGTCTGTGGTTCAGCGTTCATGGCCGTGCTGGGAAAGGTTTAGCTCAGTGTCTGTGGTTCAGCGTTCATGGCCGTGCTGGGAAAGGTTTAGCTCAGTGTCTGTGGTTCAGCGTTCATGGCCATGCTGGGAAAGGTTTTGCTCAGTGTCTATGGTGCAGCGTTCATGGCCGTGCTGGGAAAGGTTTTGCTCAGTGTCTATGGTTCAGCGTTCATGGCCGTGCTGGGAAAGGTCTTGCTCAGTGTCTATGGTTCAGCGTTCATGGCCGTGCTGGGAAAGGTTTTGCTCAGTGTCTATGGTTCAGCGTTCATGGCCGTGCTGGGAAAGGTTTTGCTCAGTGTCTATGGTTCAGCGTTCATGGCCGTGCTGGGAAAGGTCTTGCTCAGTGTCTATGGTTCAGCGTTCATGGCCGTGCTGGGAAAGGTTTTGCTCAGTGTCTATGGTTCAGCGTTCATGGCCGTGCTGGGAAAGGTTTTGCTCAGTGTCTATGGTTCAGCGTTCATGGCCGTGCTGGGAAAGGTTTTGCTCAGTGTCTATGGTTCAGCGTTCATGGCCGTGCTGGGAAAGGTTTTGCTCAGTGTCTATGGTTCAGCGTTCATGGCCGTGCTGGGAAAGGTTTTGCTCAGTGTCTATGGTTCAGCGTTCATGGCCGTGCTGGGAAAGGTTTTGCTCAGTGTCTATGGTTCAGCGTTCATGGCCGTGCTGGGAAAGGTTTTGCTCAGTGTCTATGGTTCAGCGTTCATGGCCGTGCTGGGAAAGGTTTTGCTCAGTGTCTATGGTTCAGCGTTCATGGCCGTGCTGGGAAAGGTTTTGCTCAGTGTCTATGGTTCAGCGTTCATGGCCGTGCTGGGAAAGGTTTGCTCAGTGTCTATGGTTCAGCGTTCATGGCCGTGCTGGGAAAGGTTTTGCTCAGTGTCTATGGTTCAGCGTTCATGGCCGTGCTGGGAAAGGTTTTGCTCAGTGTCTATGGTTCAGCGTTCATGGCGTGCTGGGAAAGGTTTTGCTCAGTGTCTATGGTTCAGCGTTCATGGCCGTGCTGGGAAAGGGTTTGCTCAGTGTCTATGGTTCAGCGTTCATGGCCGTGCTGGCCGGGAAAGGTTTTGCTCAGTGTCTATGGTTCAGCGTTCATGGCCGTGCTGGGAAAGGTTTTGCTCAGTGTCTATGGTTCAGCGTTCATGGCCGTGCTGGCCGGGAAAGGTTTTGCTCAGTGTCTATGGTTCAGCGTTCATGGCCGTGCTGGGAAAGGTTGTGCTCAGTGACTATGGTTCAGCGTTCATGGCCGTGCTGGCTGGGAAAGGTCTTGCTCAGTGTCTATGGTTCAGCGTTCTTGGCCGTCCTGGGAAAGGTCTTGCTCAGTGTCTATGGTTCAGCGTTCATGGCCGTGCTGGGAAAGGTTTTGCTCAGTGTCTGTGGTTCAGCGTTCATGGCCGTGCTGGGAAAGGTTTTGCTCAGTGTCTATGGTTCAGCGTTCATGGCCGTGCTGGGAAAGGTTTTGCTCAGTGTCTATGGTTCAGCGTTCATGGCCGTGCTGGGAAAGGTTTTGCTCAGAGTCTATGGTTCAGCGTTCATGGCCGTGCTGGGACAGGTTTTGCTCAGTGTCTATGGTTCAGCGTTCATGGCCGTGCTGGGAAAGGTTTTGCTCAGTGTCTATGGTTCAGCGTTCATAGCCGTGCTGGGAAAGGTTTAGCTCAGTGTCTATGGTTCAGCGTTCATGGCCGTGCTGGCCGGGAAAGGTTTTGCTCAGTGTCTATGGTTCAGCGTTCATAGCCGTGCTGGGAAAGGTTTAGCTCAGTGTCTATGGTTCAGCGTTCATGGCCGTGCTGGGAAAGGCTTTGCTCAGTGTCTATGATTAAGCGTTCATGGCCGTGCTGGGAAAGGTTTTGCTCAGTGTCTATGGTTCAGCGTTCATGGCCGTGCTGGGAAAGGTTTTGCTCAGTGTCTATGGTTCAGCGTTCATGGCCGTGCTGGGAAAGGTTTTGCTCAGTGTCTATTGTTCAGCGTTCATGGCCGTGCTGGGAAAGGTTTTGCTCAGTGTCTATGGTTCAGCGTTCATGGCCGTGCTGGGAAAGGGTTTGCTCAGTGTCTATGGTGCAGCGTTCATGGCCGTGCTGGGAAAGGGTTTGCTCAGTGTCTATGGTGCAGCGTTCATGGCCGTGCTGGGAAAGGGTTTGCTCAGTGTCTATGGTGCAGCGTTCATGGCCGTGCTGGAAAGGTTTTGCTCAGTGTCTATGGTTCAGCGTTCATGGCCGTGCTGGCTGGGAATGGTCTTGCTCAGTGACTATGGTTCAGCGTTCATGGCCGTGCTGGCTGGGAAAGGTTTTGCTCAGTGTCTATGGTGCAGCGTTCATGACCGTGCTGGAAAGGTTTTGCTCATTGTCTATGGTGCAGCGTTTATGGCCGTGCTGGGAAAGGCTTTGCTCGGTGTCTATGGTTCAGCGTTCATGGCGTGCTGGGAAAGGTTTTGCTCAGTGTCTATGGTGCAGCGTTCATGGCGTGCTGGGAAAGGTTTTGCTCAGTGTCTATGGTTCAGCGTTCATAGCCGTGCTGGGAAAGGTTTAGCTCAGTGTCTATGGTTCAGCGTTCATGGCCGTGCTGGGAAAGGCTTTGCTCAGTGTCTATGATTAAGCGTTCATGGCCGTGCTGGGAAAGGTTTTGCTCAGTGTCTATGGTTCAGCGTTCATGGCCGTGCTGGGAAAGGTTTTGCTCAGTGTCTATGGTTCAGCGTTCATGGCCGTGCTGGGAAAGGTTTTGCTCAGTGTCTATGGTTCAGCGTTCATGGCCGTGCTGGGAAAGGTTTTGCTCAGTGTCTATGGTTCAGCGTTCATGGCCGTGCTGGGAAAGGGTTTGCTCAGTGTCTATGGTGCAGCGTTCATGGCCGTGCTGGGAAAGGGTTTGCTCAGTGTCTATGGTGCAGCGTTCATGGCCGTGCTGGGAAAGGGTTTGCTCAGTGTCTATGGTGCAGCGTTCATGGCCGTGCTGGAAAGGTTTTGCTCAGTGTCTATGGTTCAGCGTTCATGGCCGTGCTGGCTGGGAATGGTCTTGCTCAGTGACTATGGTTCAGCGTTCATGGCCGTGCTGGCTGGGAAAGGTTTTGCTCAGTGTCTATGGTGCAGCGTTCATGACCGTGCTGGAAAGGTTTTGCTCATTGTCTATGGTGCAGCGTTTATGGCCGTGCTGGGAAAGGCTTTGCTCGGTGTCTATGGTTCAGCGTTCATGGCGTGCTGGGAAAGGTTTTGCTCAGTGTCTATGGTGCAGCGTTCATGGCGTGCTGGGAAAGGTTTTGCTCAGTGTCTATGGTGGAACAGCTATGACGTGCCCAAACACCAAAACTCGTCCTAAAAGAAGCTTCCTCAACATTATATCTGCCAAAATGTGTTGCTCGTTCGTTTTGGTGAATTTCAAACCGTGAACAACTGGAGAAGGTTTCATGGAGGTGAAGCTAAAAATAGCAGCAGCCACGCGTGAGGCCATGTATCTTGATGGATAAGAACTGGAATGCACATAGCAGAATATGTATACGTACGTTCATTTTGAGGTGTTAAGATCGGTCGATGATGATTAAGAATCGCGTCAAAGCATGAAGATAGTTTGATTACAACTAGAAATCATCGAGAATATTGAAAATGGAAAAGTTTTACTTTTATAAATTGTACACAGACCCGTTAACTATTTCTAAACAAAACGCGCTGATCGAGGGGAGCGTCCTGAAGCTGTAGCTAGCAGACGTGCACAATCGAAATGTGATGATTAACGAAACGAGTCCGTGACTGGAGTCACAGCTACATTCTTCATTCAGCAATGCCTAACTGCAACCACGTTTGCTTAGCCGAAATCGGTTTCAAATTCAACGTTACAAAGAACTCAGTTTCCACGATTATCAAGGAGAAGGAAGAATACAACAGTCAGTTTTATGGCGGCCAAGTGGACGTGAATCGAAAGCGAGCGAGAACAGCAAACCACGACGACAACGACGTCGACGAGCGTTTGCTGAAGGTCTATACACTGCAGCCAGAGTTACCACCGTGCCACTGACTGGACCAGTTTTAGCAACCAACATTGCTGAAGACCTGGGTAAAGCCTGAAAGTGCAGCGAGGGATGACTGAGCCGCCTCAAACAGCGCCATAACATTGTCATCACTGATGAGAGCAGCGCAATGTCTGACACCACAGTGAAAAAATGGCGAGACACAGTCCTCACTGCAGCTCTGGCGCCGTATCGGACTCGGGACGTCTACAACGCCGATGAAACCGTCTTTTTCTGGTGGTTGGTGCCAGACGGAAGTGACTAAATACCTCTTTTTGTCATAAGTTCGAAAACACGAGGGCATTCAAGAGACTGATAAGTCTGCCTATCCAACATGATGCCAGTGTGGTGGGATACAGGCAGCGCTAGCCATTCAGCATCTCTCGTTCACTTGTTGTGAGAATCAAATGGCTTTCCCTCCCGGTTGTACAACCATCGATTGCATGACTCACCAACAAAAAGGCGTGGATGACAGCTGACCTCCACAAATCGTGGGTCAGCAAATTTGATAGAAACGTAGAAGCACAGCGGAGAAAAGTGCTCCTCGTTCTTGATAATTGCGCCGCACATTCCGAGGTTCTCAACCTGAGAGCTACAGAGCTCCTGTTTCTCCTCACCCAACACCACTGCGATGTTGCAACCCTGCGACATGGGGATCGTCCACAACCTGAAGTCCCACTACATGTCTGCCCTGCTGATCAAGCTCATGAGTCACCATTGACAGTGGATTCAAGCATAAGGAGTGTTTCTCTGTTTGACGTCGTCGGGACTGTCAAGACGGCCTGGGGCGAAGTGTCTCGGGAGACTGTCAAAACCTGCCTCAGAGATGCTGGATTTACAGCAAATGTTTCTGGAGCATCAGAGTTCCGCGACTCAGCAGAACATTTGTAGTGGCCCCGAGAATTAGCCTCTGCTGACTCGCCTCTATGGAGAGCTGGGGCTGTCCCTCACTGCGTCGTCATCTCTGCACTGGCACTGGACACTGCTGTGGGCGCTGATGCACCCAGTGAGTCCGAGACATCCCATTCTGACGAAGGAGACGACGGATCACCCGCACCTCTGGTCACACCAGCTGAGGCAAGGAAATGTCTGGGAAAACTGTCTCTGTAGCCTACTTGTTGCAAACTGTCTCTGTAGCCTACTTGTTGCAAACTGTCTCTGTAGCCTACTTGTTGCAAACTGTCTCTGTAGCCTACTTGTTGCAAACTGTCTCTGTAGCCTACTTGTTGCAAACTGTCTCTGCAGCCTACTTGTTGCAAACTGTCTATGTATCCTACTTGTTGCAAACTGTCTCTGTAACCTACTTGTTGCAAACTGTCTCTGTAGCCTACTTGTTGCAAACTGTCTCTGCAGCCTACTTGTTGCAAACTGTCTCTGTAGCCTACTTGTTGCAAACTGTCTCTGCAGCCTACTTGTTGCAAACTGTCTCTGCAGCCTACTTGTTGCAAACTGTCTCTGTAGCCTACTTGTTGCAAACTGTCTCTGTAGCCTACTTGTTGCAAACTGTCTCTGCAGCCTACTTGTTGCAAACTGTCTCTGTAGCCTACTTGTTGCAAACTGTCTCTGCAGCCTACTTGTTGC
>JAWQFJ010012237.1:80000-97500 GCA_034096865.1 Theodoxus fluviatilis
ACATTGAAAAGCTCCGTTAATTAACACAATAGTTATATCGATAATGTTATATAATATGGAGTTACAATCCACTAAGAGAATGCTGTGACTAAACCTAAAATCATAACACATAATAAAAACCGCTGGCGCTGAACCTCCAGGTTTTGGCATATTTAAAAAAAAATGAAAAAGATCGGGTTCGAACCCGCAACCTCTCGAGAAAAGATGGGGAAAAAACACACATGAACAAAAACACAATAAACCAGGTCGGGTTGGAACCCACAACCTCTCGAAAAAAGAGAAGAAAAAAGTTTCAGCGCAGAATCGAACCTGGTCATGCATGACCACGAGTCCAATGCTCTACCACACGAGCCATTAGACTTAGAGAATTGATATGACACTGAGACAAAAGTTCGCCACCCTAAAGTGGACAATGCTGGTGGAAAAAAATCTATATTTTCATTTGTTTGTTTGTGTTTCATGAAAGTGTTGTGTATGAAGTATCGTTATTTATGGATAAAAAGATAATAGTTGTTGTGGGTTTTCTGTAATTTTTTGTTAATGCCGACGCTGGACATCTGATGGTGGTTACAGGAGGACTAAAATGTAAAGCTATTTCTGATTTGAAGAAAAAAATTGCGCGATCGCGTAATGCTGAAAACCAGCAAAATTGAAACGTTCTCCGCCAACTGTGGAACAGAACGAGTCAATCCTGTTAACACGATGCATAACTGGTAGATTTTTAGGCTAGATTCGCTTCGAAAAGTTGCAGATAATCTGATGGTGTTAGACTGCAAGTGTAACTTTTCTGACTTGCATTCCACTCAACACATTTTTGACTTGGTGGACATGTACTCGATTAATTGACTCGATTAAATTGAACTGATGTATTTGATATAAATTTGTATTAATCCTGAAAAATTATGAAATCATACTTCATTCATTCGCGCATTAGTCTTGGCAGCGTTCAGCGAACGAAGTAAACATCAAACTACTTGGACCATAACGTCAGAGCGAGTAGCAGACGAAACTTCACCGTCACGTGACACAAACCGGCCAATCAGAAGCGATGACGCCGGATGTGAAATTCCTGCTATCTTACGGTGGTAATAATCGGGCAAAGTCTGAATAATCTGAGAAAGAAACTCGAATTGGTTCATTATTTGTATGAATGCGAGTTTTTTGGTCGACTTCGGTAAATTTCGCGCTGCCTCGCAGTGATGATTGTATACGAAGCTGTCGTCTGATAGGCAAAAGCGATCCGCGAAGCCAGCAGTTTCGACCATATCAAAGATCCTATATACACTAAGGTGACTCACTCCAATACTTTGAGCTTCAGATAGTGCCTCACGAGGAGCGCACATGTTTGTGATGTAAAACGTGACGTTCATTACAGTATTACACTACGAGTGGTGTATGGGGTGCTCAAGGAGGGGTAGTACCTCTGGTGGAGGTACACGTCGTGCTCTCTATGGGAGTAGTTCGTCCACCTTTGGTCCCCCCTTGTCACCCAGCTCTCACCAGTGGCTCCTAGAAACTGTAGCGTGCGCAGTGGCCACACCCCGGGCAACAGCTTCGACTGGCTGGCTAAACCTGGTGAGGGTAGCCGACGGGTCTCGAACCCTCGGTGATCTAGGTATGTCTACCTAAGCACGTGAAGACTGGATTCGGCGGACTGAGCGGAGGAACCACTAGATGGTCAACGGTCAAGAAGGCGATTCCCAGCAAAGCGTTGTGGAGCGCTAAGGGCATGACAAGACACATAGGACATCATGGCCATCCACTGCACCCGTTTCTGTCTCCAGCCGTCTCGACTCTGTCCTGCCACTGGATCAAGATGGTCTCGGGCGAGAGAGTGAGGTCGACGAACTGCGCAACTCTTTCTCACTTAAATCCAAATCATCGCGCAAGTCACTTTTGTCATCCATCCCATCCCATCATTCACCGACAAGTCCTGTGGCGACAGGCAAGCGACGAAGCGGCAGGTGTGGGTACACTGGGAGCCGTAGCCGTAACCCTGCACACAGGCGGCCCAGGGCATTGGGTCGTTCTTCGCTGACACGGAGCAGCGGTGGAGTCCGGCAGCCCCCTGGGTGACTGAGCAGCCCTCTTCAGGAATGCACTGCTCACCTCCATGGCAAGAGGAAGGGGCTAGAAAAGGTGCCCTAAACATTGCCTGCTCCAGCCTTCCCTAGCCAGCTCACCGCGGCTGGAGGGGACCCTACACCAGCGGTCGAATCACAAAAGACAAAAAGAAGAAAACGAGGATAGTTCCTCTCAAATTGGGCGCATGGAATGTGCGCACACTCCTGGACAGAGACGATGCAGACAGACCACAGAGGAGAACAGCCCTGATTGGTAAAGAACTCGCCAGATACGGCATCGACATCGCAGCCCTGAGCGAGACCAGGTTCGCGGGAGAAGGAGAGCTCTGCGAAAGAGGCTCTGGTTACACATTCTTCTGGAGTGGCAGACCTAGCGAGGAGCGGCGTGAAGCTGGCGTTGGCTTTGCAGTTAGGACAACTCTTGTCAGTAAGTTGGCTGGACTTCCCAAGGGAGTGAACGACAGGCTCATGACCCTAAAACTCCCACTGATGGCTGGAAGGAAGCATCTCACCATCATCAGTGCCTACGCCCCAACCATGACCAACCCAGATGAAGTGAAGGCAAAGTTTTACGAAGATCTTCACACTGTCATTGTCGATGTTCCAAAGGTGGACAAACTCATCTTGCTAGGTGACTTCAACGCAAGAGTTGGCAAGGACAACGTTGCCTGGGAAGGAGTCCTTGGACATCACGGAGTGGGCCACTGCAACAGCAACGGTCTTCTCTTGCTCCAGACCTGCGCTGAGCATGAACTGCTAATCACCAACACGATCTTCCGCCTACCTACCCGTAACCGGACATCATGGATGCACCCCCGCTCAAAGCACTGGCATCTTATTGACTACGTCATCGTGAGGAAGAGGGACAGGCAGGATGTACGAGTGACCAAGTCCATGTGCGGCGCTGAATGCTGGACAGACCACCGCCTCATTATCTCCAAGATCAACATCCGCATTCAGCCTAAACGACGCCCTCAAGGGGAAAAGGCCCCCAAACGGCTGAATGTTGGCAAGCTGAGGACCGCCAGCTGCAAGCAGTCCTTTGCGGACGCTCTGGAAGAGCGCTTGAAATCCACCTCTCCGGACAACCAGAATGTGGAGGCACATTGGGCGTCACTCAGAGAGCTGATTTACACCACAGCTACAGAGACCCTGGGGCCCCAGACCAGGAAACACAAGGACTGGTTTGATGAGAACTGCGAAGACATCAAGCAGTTACTGGATGAGAAACACCACCTCCACCAAGCTTGCCTCAATTACCCCAAGTCCACGGCAAGGAGAGATGCGTTCTACAACATACGCAGAACTGTACAGCAAAAGCTCCGTCAGATGCAGGACAATTGGCTCAGCAACAAAGCCGACGAGATCCAAGGATATGCAGACAGGCATGACTATAAGAACTTCTACAACGCCTTAAAAGAAGTGTATGGCCCCACGTCCTCAGGATCAAACCCCCTCCTCAGCGCAGACGGTAACATACTCATCACAGACAAAGAGAAGATCTTGAAGAGGTGGGCCGAACATTTCGACAACATCCTAAATCGCCCTTCGACAATCAACGAAGAAGCCATCAATCGTCTCCCACAAGTGCCCACCAACGAAGCACTGGATGACCCCCCATCCTTGCTTGAGACCCAGAAAGCAATTTGTCTTCTCTCCAGTGGCAAAGCACCTGGTTCAGATGCCATACCAGCTGAGGTCTACAAGGAGGGGGGAACAGCCCTGACTGAAAGGCTCCACCAGCTGTTTCTCTTGACGTGGGAGCAAGAGACGATTCCGCAGGATTTCAAAGATGCCTCCATTATACATCTCTATAAGCGAAAAGGAAATAGACAGGCTTGTGACAACCATAGAGGCATATCACTGCTTTCTATCGCAGGAAAGATCCTTGCCAGAATCCTGCTCAACCGCCTCACAGCCCACCTTGACCAAGGACTCCTGCCTGAAAGTCAGTGTGGATTCCGAAAAGAACGAGGAACCATCGACATGGTGATTCGCTGCCAGGCAGCTGCAAGAGAAATGTCAGGAGCAGAACTCCGACTTGTTCTCCACCTATGTTGACCTGACCAAGGCGTTTGACACCGTTAGTAGAGAGGGCCTGTGGAAGATCATGGCCAAGTACGGTTGCCCAAGGAAATTCATCGTCTTGGTGCAACAATTCCACGAGGGCATGCAGGCCAGAGTCCAGGACAGCGGAGAGTCATCTGACCCTTTCCCAGTCACAAACGGGGTCAAGCAGGGCTGCGTCCTGGCACCAACACTGTTTAGCCTAATGTTTTCCGCCATGCTGTCAGAGGCCTTCAGAGACGAGGACGTTGGTGTCAACCTGAGGTACCGCACAGACGGCAAACTGTTCAACCTGCGGAGGCTCCAGGCAAAAAACAAGGTTATGACAGACATCATCAGGGATCTGCTGTTTGCCGATGACTGTGCCCTCAACGCTGTCTCAGAAGCCGACATGCAACGAAACGTTAATCTGTTCTCCAGCGCCTGCACAAACTTTGGTCTGACGATCAGTACAAAGAAGACTGAAGTCCTCCATCAGCCCGCGCCTGGAAAGCCCTACGTTGAGCCCAACATCACTGTCAACGGCCAGAGACTAAACACAGTGAACCGTTTCACATACCTAGGCAGCACACTGTCTCAGAATGCTACCATCGATGACGAAGTAAACATTAGAATTGCCAGAGCCAGCTCCACTTTTGGCAGGTTATATCCAAATGTCTGGAACAGAAGAGGCATTACCACTCAGACCAAGCTGAAAGTATACAGGGCAGTGGTGCTCCCCACACTGCTATATGCATGTGAAACGTGGACTGTCTATCAACGCCATGCTAGAAAACTGAACCACTTTCACACAACAAGCCTCAGGAAGATCCTCGGCATAAAATGGCAGGACAAAATTCCAGACACAGTGGTACTGACCAAAGCAGGTCTCCCCAGCATCTTCACCCTCCTGATGCAGTCACAGCTTCGCTGGGCAGGACACGTAGTCCGGATGCCAGACGAGAGACTGCCAAAGAGACTCTTCTATGGCGAGCTCCAGCATGGCCAGCGGTCCCACGGTGGGCAAAAGAAGCGCTTCAAAGACACCCTGAAAGCTTCACTAAAAGCTTTTGCCATCAATCCAGACACGTGGGAACGGGCTGCAATGGACCGATCCACCTGGCGCTCTTCCATCCACAAAGGTGCCAAGACATGCGAGGCAAACAGGATCACTGCCGCAGAAAAGAAGAGGCAAGCCCGCAAGGCCCATGCTGTCAACCCCCCTGGAGACGTCCCACTTGTCCCATGTCCCTTCTGTTCCCGAACCTTCCGTGCCAGGATCGGCCTCGTTAGCCATCTGCGCACACACAGACAGAACCAGTCCCAGCAACCCCCCGGATGACTAGAGTGGTCCTCGTCGACTCGACGGACGAACAACACACTACGAGTGATCTTATCCGATACCAGTTGATGTTTTACCCCTCTGCTAAGATTATAATACAACTCATTCGAATTTTACATGAAACATTTAGTTATCTCGATCGTCTGCTGGCGTAGTGGCTACGGTTCGATCGTGTTCGTCTGCTTGGTTCGTAGTGTTGATCATTATGAATGGTATTTCTTGAAATAAGGTCAGTAAGCCTATATGTTAATTTATAACGCTAATATAACCCTGGGCTGTCTTAATTTATCAAAGCTGTATGTTGATTGCGTCAATAGGTCGTGAAATACATTTTACAAATCCAAGCTTCTCGTACTTCTATTTATAGCTGACGCGCGGACCTCAGCGGCACCAGGATAGATTATAAATACATTGTTGTCCTCGAACCTGCCTGCTGTTGACATCGTGTACAATGCTAGTATTGTCTGATGCTATGAAATACGTTCACCAGTAAAAGGTCCAACACATGGAGAGAGACAGACACAGACCTACACACCACAACACATGGAGACAGTCACAGACCTACACACCACAAAACACATGGAGACAGACAGTCACAGACCTACACACCATCTTTGAAGTGCTGCAAGAACAAAACAAAACAAACGAAATGTTTTCCCCCTTTTTATTATCGATTCACTGCCATTAGGCCAAGCCAACAGACTACCAGTACCAAGTTGTTGCGCTTAAGTCAGGACAGACAGAACGAACGAACGAACTTTATTTTACAAGGGTAGTGAATTAGGCAGTACAGTAGTCGCCGCTTATTAAAAACACATTGGGACCGAACAAAAGTGTTTTTAATAAGCGGCGTTTTTATTAACCGTTTGCTTGTTGAACATGTCCATCAGTAACGAAGTAAATCCGGACCTTACAACTGTATTTAAAAAATGGCTGTTTTTATTAACCGCGTGTTTTATAAGCGGCGACTACTGTATTGCTTTTCTTACTTACATTCAGCCCTTGAGGCAAAATATTCAAATGTGGTTAGAGAGAGAGAGAGAGAGAGAGAGAGAGAGAGAGAGAGAGAGACAGAGAGAGAGAGACAGAGACAGAGAGAGACAGAGAGAGACAGAGAGAGAGAGACGAGAGACAGAGAGAGAGACAGAGAGAGCAGAGAGAGAGACAGAGAGAGTGAGAGAGAGGGGGGGGAGGGGAGCTGGGAAAAGGGGAGGAAGGGAAGAGAGAATGAGAGTAAGAGGGTGGGTGGGGAGAGGTGAGAGAGAGAGAGAGAGAGAGAGAGAGAAAGACAGAGAGAGAGAGACAGAGAGAGAGAGAGACAGAGAGAGAGACAGAGAGAGAGTGAGAGTAGCCATAAGTACTGATCAAAAGATCAGATCAAGGCCTCGCAGCCTAAGACATCTGAGGACATATCTATCTATCTAAATCATTCTCTGTCCTCGCAAATGACGTCACGAGTTCTATTCTATTCTATTCTATTGACCCTCCTTCAAAAATCTCCTCGCAAATGACGTCACGTTATACGACGTCAAATGATGACGTCACAGATTTTGCAAAATGGAGTCTGTTGAATCGTTTTCATTGAAACACCAAAATGTAAAAAAGTCACTTTCTTTTCAAACCTCGATTCTGAAAATTTGATAATATTGAATGGGACCTAACTTCCAGTCAGTGTGCAAAATCTCAAGGAAATCCGTCCAGTAGTTTTTGAGATATAGGCCGTGGAGACGGGACAGACAGACACGACACACAGACTAATAAAGTCTGTAGGACCTCCAGTAAACCTGGAGGGATAAAAACCGCTGGCGCTGAACCTCCAGGTTTTGGAGAGAAAAAAAGAAGATCGGGTTCGAACCCGCAACCTCTCGAGAAAAGAGGAGGAAAAAACGCACACACACACAAACACAAAAAACCAGGTCGGGTTCGAACCCACAACCCCTCGAAAAAAGAGAAGAAAAAAAAGTTTCAGCACAGAATCGAACCTGGTCATGCATGACCAAGAGCCCAATACTCTACCAACTGTGCCATTGAAAACTTGTAGGTATATGAAGCATTTATAACGACCTTGTCATAAACCCCCGTGGTTCGTATTTTGCACTGTAAATTGTAGAAAAATGGATGATAGCATGAACTGTTTGGTATTTCATACGGATCTAACCCATCAACGTCAATATTCTTCTCGTAGTATCGCATTTTGGCGTCTGCTGGTAGAGGTTCAACATCGAAGCGTTTTGCTGAAGTAGGATAGATAACTCTGTTTGACTCGATGTCATTACGCTGAAAATTAATGGTCGTTGTCCCCAACATTTCCGGGACAGGGATTGATTAAATCATCATATTTTTGTGACACTGAGACCAGACCATCAAAACAATTAGCACTAGGCCTTGAATCAAATCGTCGTACGAGATCTTACGTTGACTGCAAATGTGCAACAGTGCCGAGTGATTGTGTCGACATTCAGTTAGTTTGCTAGGCGATTCCACCACGACAACGGCACGATTCTAACGCATCCTGAAGAAGGCTGAAATGGTCGGTGTCGGTGGTCGTTGTGACTTTTGACCGGTACTGTACTCCATGCACCTTAACGGTCCGTGTGATTCGGGTGTAATCTTAAGCTTAACGATGTTTATTGGCAGTATTACACCCGAATCACGCAGCTGAGTGCGAGAATCTGGGTCACGTGTCGGCGTCTATTTTCATGGCTGGAGAGTGCCTGGCTAAAGTGCGTTAGAATCGTGCCCTTTTCACCCTCATTCCAAGCTTTTAACCAGCGAAGGCAACGATCTAGATGGTACATATACTTTACCGGTTTCACAAATGGAATGAATTTGACGCCAACACAGCGTAGTATCGCTTTTTTGCGTCTGCTGGTAGACGTTCATAATACAAAGAAGCCAAATGCTGTTTTGTGAACGTAGGAAAAGAGTTTGACTCGATTAGGCTCTCACATCTATTGACTATGGAGGGAGGTGCTTTGAGTGTACGAAATCCATTATCCTGAAAATTCTACTCGCAAATGACGTCACGTTATACGACGTCAAATGATGACGTCACAGATTTTGCAAAATGGAGTCTGTTGAATTGTTTTCATTGAAACACCAAAATGTAAAAAAGTCACTTTCTTTTAAAACCTCGATTCTGAAAAGTTGATAATATTGAATGGGACCTAACTTCCAGTCAGTGTGCAAAATCTCAAGGAAATCCGTCCAGTAGTTTTTGAGATATAGGCCGTGGAGACGGGACAGACAGACAGACACACACACAGACTAATAAAGTCTGTAGGACCTCCAGTAAACCTGGAGGGATAAAGGTTGGATTTGGGAATCAAATAGTTTAAAATATAATTTGGGCGTTTTATTGCAGAGTCCATAACATCTTCAGTAGTAAAATTGTTCTCTATTTGGCTTTTGTGGTTGCACTGTCTAATGCTCCTGATTTTGACATTCTAGCCGTAAATGTGTAGCCAAGATATCTAAAAGCGTTTACGACTTCTAGTTTAGTGCCGTTTATGTACCATTTTCCCCCCAGGGTGAAGGATCCTCCTCTTTGAAATACCATGACCTTTGTTTTGGTAATATTAACTTTGAGGCCAATTTGTTTGGATGGATAGCCAAGGTTTTTTATTTGGGTCTGAAGGCCGATTGGGGTGGTAAACAGCAGTGCAATGTCCTCCACGAAGATTAGAAGGAAGATTTCCTCCAAGCCATTTTGAATTTGGACACCATGTCTAACATGTTCGCGGATATAATCTGCGATGGAGGTGATATTCAATGAAAACAGTGTCGGACTCTCAGAGGAACCTTGCTTTGTTTCAATGGGGCACTAATAAAGTCAGATATGCTACTCTTCCATCTTACACATGCTTGTATTGTATTATACATTGCTTTTAGCATATTAATGAATGTTGTAGAAATGCCTGCTTTATCTAATACCTTCCATAAGTGTGGCCGTTTCAAGGAGTCAAATTTTTTTGAGTAGTCATTGAAAGCAACGTAAAATTTCCCTCTTTTTCCTCCGTATACATTCTTAGTTATAGCGTAAAGTGTAAAAATATGGTCAATGGTAGTGTTCCCTCCTGAACCCAGCTTGCTCTATACAAAACTTATTTTTTTCCCCCACCCAATTTTGCAATCGTCTTGCCAGCACAAAGGTAAATACCTCACTTACAATACATGGTAAAGAGATTTCTCTGTAATTTGTAGGGTCAATTGTCCTTCCGCTTTTGTGTATAGGAACGGTTACTGATCTGCTCCATTCATTAGGAAATGTCTGAGTGTCGTATATAATGTTGAAAAGTTTTACAAAATAGGGTACTAGCTGCGTTTTACCGAGTTTATTCAGTTCGCCTGGGATTTCGTCGAGTCCGGAGGCTTTGCCACGCCTCAATTTAGCTGTTGCCCCGCCTCAATTCAGCTGTTGCCACGCCTCAATTTAGCTGTTGCCACGCCTCAATTTGGCTGTTGCCACGCCTCGATTTAGCTGTTGCCATGCCTCAATTTAGCTGTTGCCACGCCTCAATTTAGCTGTTGCCCCGCCTCAATTTAGCTGTTGCCACGCCTCAATTTAGCTGTTGCCACGCCTCAATTTAGCTGTTGCCACGCCTCAATTTAGCTGTTGCCACGCCTCAATTTAGCTGTTGCCACGCCTCAATTTAGCTGTTGCCACGCCTCAATTTAGCTGTTGCCACGCCTCAATTTAGCTGTTGCCACGCCTCAATTTAGCTGTTGCCACGCCTCAATTTAGCTGTTGCCACGCCTCAATTTAGCTGTTGCCATATCGGTCTCTTGGATTGCTATGGTGGAATCAAGCGTGTCATCGTGTACGTCGTGAGCAGTTTCAATGTTGAAGGAAACCGAAGTGCTTTCTGTATCAGCGTTGAACAACCTTTCAAACAACGTTTCAAAGTGTTGTTTCCATGTTTCTGTTTGTACATCGGGTAGCTTTGCCCCTTTTTTGGATTTCTATCGTATGATTGACAAGAAATTGTCGGAATTATGTACATTTTCTATCAGAAAGTGTCGCTGTTTACTTTGATGTTCTTTTTTCTTCTCGCGGATTAGTTTCTTGGAGTCATTTCTACATTGTATATGGACTGTTTTCTCTGATGTTGTATTTACTTCGTACGCTGCAAGTGCCTTATTTGCCCTACGTTTAGCAGTTTTGCAGTAATGATCGAACCAGTTAGCATTTTTATATTCTACTTGACCAGATGACAAGACGTTGTGTCGCATGCATTCAATTGTATGGAGTAGGGCCTCCTAGATTAATTCTACGGACGTATTTATACATAAGGCTAGGTTTTCCTCGGCACAACTTAGCATTGCTCTAAATGAGGAGACAGAGAGAGAGAGAGAGAGAGAGAGAGAGAGAGAGAGAGAGAGAGAGAGAGAGAGAGAGAAAGAGAGAGAAAAAGAGAGAGAGAAAGAGAGAGAGAGAGAAAGAAAGAAAGAGAGAGAGAGAGAGAGAGGAGAGAGAGAGGAGGGAGGGAGGGAGGGAGGGAGGGAGGGAGGGAGGGAGAGAGGGAGGGAGGGAGGGAGGGAGGAAGGGAGAGGAGGGAGAGGAGGGAGGGATTGAGGGTGGGAGGGAGAGAGAGAGATGAGAGATGAGAGAGAGAGAGAGAGAGAGAGAGAGAGAGAGAGAGAGACTTCAGACTTTAGACTTTAGACTTTATTTGCATAGGCCAGCGGCCCGTCACAAGTGTACAGAGATAATATAATGTCACCTTATTTACATACCGATTTTCTCACTTCGTATTTTAAATGCATAATATATGTACATTGCCACATTCCGAGTCATCATTACATTCCTGCCATCAATTAGGTAGTCAAGGCTCCTATACTTCGCCGTTCGTAGATATGTCTTGAGATACTTCTGCCTGACATCTTCATAAACTGGACAATCCATAAGAAAGTGTCGTTCATTCTCCAAGCTGTCATCACAAAATGGACAATACAAACTTCTGTCTTTTTCATATCTTCTGTTTATATTCAACTCGTTTATTCCTAGCCTAAATCGTATAATAATGTCCCTGAACTTTTTTATTTTCAACTCATTTATGTATTGTTCCATTGCCATAGACTTTTTAAAGGACCTGTAAGTCAAGTAACAATCACTGTCGATTACTTTTCCATGCCACTTATGTTGAAAACAGTCTTTTAGTCTCTGTTTCAAACAGTTCCGAATACCTTTTTCATTACTTGTTCCACAATTGTTCCACACATATCCAAATCCCAACTGATATAAGCATTGTTTCACAGCTTCAGCCCAATTTACTCTTCCGATTAGATTAGAATTGATCAACATGTGATACGCCTGTTTGGCAATCTGTCAGTTGGCAATTTGCACAGTTTCAACCAATGTTTGATTGCTCTGATAGTAGTATTGATATACAAGGGGTATCTCCCCATCTCGCCATAGATCAAACAATTTGGTGTTCTGGTATCAAGGTTCATGAAGCGCTTGCAAGCAAACAGGTGTGCTTTCTCAATTGCTTCGTGTCGACCAATACCCCAGAGTTCTGCACCATAGATTAAAACGGGAAGTATTTGAGCGTCGAACAACCGAAAAAATACAGTGGTATTCAAGTGTCGGACACGACGCATTAACTGCAAAAGAGAGTCAAAGAGAGAGAGAGAGAGAGAGAGAGAGAGAGAGAGAGAGAGAGAGAGAGAGAGAGAGAGAGAGAGAGAGAGAGAGAGAGAGAGAGAGAGAGAGGGAGGGAGGGAGGAAGGGAGAGGGGGGAGGGAGAAAGGGAGCGGGAGGACAAACATGAATGATGAGTGGAGGGGGAGAGGTGGAGGGGGAGAGGGGGGGGGGGAGAGGGGAAGGGGGAGAGGGGGAGGGGGAGGAAAGATGACAACCACAAAAAGGAGAGGAGAGTGGGAAGAAGGATAAAGAAGACAAAACGAAGAAGAGAAGGAGGAAGACGAAGAAGAGAAGGAGGAAGACGAAGAAGAGAAGTAGGCAGACGAAGAAGAGAAGGAGGAAGACAAAGAAGAGAAGGAGGAAGACGAAGAAGAGAAGGAGGAAGATGAAGAAGAGACGAAGGAAGACGAAGAAGAGAAGGAGGAAGACGAAGAAGAGAAGGAGAAAGACGAAGAAGAGAAGGGGGAAGACGAAGAAGAGAAGGAGGAAGACGAAGAAGAGAAGGAGGAAGACGAAGAAGAGAAGGAGGCAGACGCAGAAGAGGAGGGGGAAGACGAAGAAGAGAAGGAAGAAGACGAAGAAGAGAAGGAGGAAGACGAAGAAGAGAAGGAGAAAGACGAAAAAGAGACAAAGGAAGACGAAGAAGTCAAGGAGGAAGACGAAAAAGAGACGAAGGAAGACGAAGAAGAGAAGAAGGAAGACGAAGAAGAGAAGGAGGAAGACGAAGAAGAGACGAAGGAAGACGAAGAAGAGAAGGAGGAAGACAAAGAAAGGAGGAAGACGAAGAAGAGAAGGAGGAAGACGAAGAAGAGACGCAGGAAGACGAAGAAGAGACGAAGAAAGACGAAGAAGAGAAAGAGGAAGACGAAGAAGAGACGAAGGAAGACGAAGAAGAGAAGGGGGAAGACGAAGAAGAGACGAAGGAAGACGAAGAAGAGACGAAGGAAGACGAAGAAGAGACGAAGGAAGACGAAGAAGAGACGAAGGAAGACGAAGAAGAGAAGGGGGAAGACGAAGAAGAGACGAAGGAAGATGAAGAAGAGACGAAGGAAGACGAAGAAGAGAAGGAGGATGACGAAGAAGAGAAGGAGGAAGACGAAGAAGAGATGAAGGAAGACGAAGAAGAGAAGGAGGAAGACGAAGAAGAGAAGGAGGAAGACGAAGAAGAGACCAAGGAAGGCGAAGAAGAGAAGGAGGAAGACGAAGAAGAGAAGGAGGAAGACGAAGAAGAGACGAAGGAAGACGAAGAAGAGACGAAGGAAGACGAAGAAGAGAAGAAGGAAGACGAAGAAGAGAAGGAGGAAGACGAAGAAGAGACGAAGGAAGACGAAGAAGAGACAAAGGAAGACGAAGAAGAGACGAAGGAAGACGAAGAAGAGAAGGAGGAAGACGAAGAAGAGACGAAGGAAGACGAAGAAGAGAAGGGGGAAGACGAAGAAGAGAAGTAGGCAGACGAAGAAGAGAAGGAGGAAGACGAAGAAGAGAAGGAGGAAGACGAAGAAGAGACGGAGGAAGACAAAGAAGAGACGAAGGAAGACGAAGAAGAGACGAAGGAAGACGAATAAGAGACGAAGGAAGACGAAGAAGAGAAGGAGGAAGACGAAGAAGAGAAGGAGGAAGACGAAGAAGAGAAGGAGGAAGACGAAGAAGAGACGAAGGAAGACGAAGAAGAGACGAAGGAAGACGAAGAAGAGAAGGAGGAAGACGAAGAAGAGAAGGAGGAAGACGAAGAAGAGACGAAGGAAGACGAAGAAGAGAAGGAGGAAGACGAAGAAGAGAAGGAGGAAGACGAAGAAGAGAAGGAGGAAGACGAAGAAGAGAAGGAGGAAGACGAAGAAGAGAGGAGGAGAAGGAAGAGAGAGAGAGAGGAGAGACGAAGAAGAGAAGGAGGAGAGACGAGAAGGAGGAGAGAAGAGGAAGGAGGAAGGACGAGAGAGGAGAGGAGGAAGACGAAGAAGAGAAGGAGGAAGACGAGAGAAGAGAGAGGAGGAAGAGAGAAGAGGAGGAGAGACGAGAAGAGGAGAGGAGGAGACGAAGAGAGAGAAGGAGGAAGAGAAGAGAGAAGGAGACGAGAAGAGAGGAGGAGGAGAGACGAAGAGGAGAAGGAGGAAGACGAGAAGAGAGAGGAGGAAGAGAAGAAGAGACGAAGGAAGACGAGAAGGAGGAGAGACGAGGAGGAGAGAAGAGAGGAGAGACGAAGAAGAGAAGAGAGGAAGAGAGAGAAGAGAAGGAGAAGAGGAAGGAAGAGAGAGAGAAGGAAGACGAGAAGAGAAGGAGGAGAGGAGAGAAGAGAAGAGAGGAAGAGAGAGGAGGAGAAGGAGAGAGAAGAAGAGAAGAGGAGACGAAGAGAGAGAAGGAGGACGAAGAAGAGAAGGAGGAAGACGAAGAAGAGAAGGAGGAAGACGAAGAAGAGAAGAAGGAAGACGAAGAAGAGACAAAGGAAGACGAAGAAGAGACGGAGGAAGACGAAGAAGAGAAGGAGGAAGACGAAGAAGAGAAGGAGGAAGACGAAGAAGAGAAGGAGGAAGACGAAGAAGAGAAGGAGGAAGACGAAGAAGAGAAGGAGGAAGACGAAGAAGAGAAGGAGGAAGACGAAGAAGAGAAGAAGGAAGACGAAGAAGAGAAGGAGGAAGACGAAGAAGAGAAGGAGGAAGACGAAAAGAGAAGAAGGAAGACGAAGAAGAGAAGGAGGAAGACGAAGAAGAGACAACAGAAGACGAAGAAGAGAAGAAGGAAGATGAAGAAGAGAAGGAGGAAGACGAAGAAGAGAAGGAGGAAGACAAAGAAGAGAAGGAGGAAGAAGAAGACGAGAAGGAGGAAGGCGAAGAAGAGAAGGAGGAAGACGAAGAAGAGAAGGAGGAAGACGAAGAAGAGAAGTAGGCAGACGAAGAAGAGACAAAAGAAGACGAAGAAGAGAAGAAGGAAGGTGAAGAAGAGAAGAAGGAAGACGAAGAAGAGACGAAGGAAGACGAAGAAATGAAGGAGGAAGACGAAGAAGAGAAGGAGGAAGACGAAGAAGAGAAGGAGGAAGACGAAGAAGAGAAGGAGGAAGACGAAAAAGAGAAGTAGGCAGACGAAGAAGAGACGGAGAAAGACGAAGAAGAGAAGTAGGAAGACGAAGAAGAGAAGTAGGCAGACGAAGAAGAGACGAAAGAAGACGAAGAAGAGTAGAAGGAAGACGAAGAAGAGAAGGGGGAAGACGAAGAAGAGAAGAAGGAAGACGAAGAAGAGAAGGAGGAAGACGAAGAAGAGAAGGAGGAAGACGAAGAAGAGAAGTAGGCAGACGAAGAAGAGACGAAAGAAGACGAAGAAGAGAAGAAGGAAGACGAAGAAGAGAAGAAGGAAGACGAAGAAGAGAAGTAGGCAGACGAAGAAGAGAAGGAGGAAGACGAAGAAGAGAAGGAGGAAGACGAAGAAGAGAAGTAGGCAGACGAAGAAGAGACGGAGGAAGACGAAGAAGAGAAGGAGGAAGACGAAGAAGAGAAGGGGGAAGACGAAGAAGAGAAGGAGGAAGACGAAGAAGAGAAGGAGGAAGACGAAGAAGAGAAGTAGGCAGACGAAGAAGAGACGGAGGAAGACGAAGAAGAGAAGGAGGAAGACGAAGAAGAGAAGTAGGCAGACGAAGAAGAAAAGGAGGAAACCGATTTCCATGGCGACGCAGGCTGAGGGGGGGGGGACTCACCTTTGTAGATCAAGCTTGCTCCCACTGGACATGACGTCATGCCCCAGCGGACGTAGGTGGCGCCCTCACCGGAGCTTTGCGCGAGGCGGTTCTTGAGGTCGGCAATGTCCCGCGTCACGTTGGTCACGTGCATGCGCAGGTCCTCGGTGGCGGTGCGCAGCTGGGCGCCTTGTGTCCCGAGGTCCGCGTTCGCGCTGCTCAGCGCGCTGACGTTCGCCTTCAGGTGGTAGCTGGAGTTGGTCAGGCCCGAGATCTGCAGCCAAAGGTCGCTGCCCTCCCTCTGCAGGGCCGTCACGTTTCCCTGCAGCGCCGTGTTGCCCCTGAGCACGTGCACGATGTTGTCGTGCATGCCGCTGCTCTCGCTCAGATACGTGCGCACGCTGGAGTTGAGGGCGGCGTTCTCCCTCTCCATTTTGGCCAGGCTCAGGCTGAACTTGGCGTACTCCGTCTTCATCGAGCTGGTGGTCACCGACAGACGTCTGAGATCCTCATTGAGCTTGGACAAGTCCTTCTGTAGTTGCCGGGTCTGCGGATCTACCATCACAGAGAAGGGGAATGGGGTTAGGGGGTAGAGGTGTGGGGGGGGGGGAGGAGGGGGGGGGGCGGGTCAGATCATTCAGATCCGACGGTGTGTTGAGACCGTGACCCTGCAAGATCGAAGCCAACTCCAATGCAACAACAAACAGGAGCCAGACCCCCCCCCCCCCCCCCCCACACACACACACATATATCCACAAGACAGGAGCCAGACCTCCCAACACTCCCCCACACACACACATGTCCACAAGACAGGAGCCAGACCCCCGAACACCCCCCACACACATCCACAAGACAGGAGCCAGACCCCCCCCCCCACACACACACACACACATATATCCACAAGACAGGAGCCAGACCCCCCAACACCCCCCACACACATCCACAAGACAGGAGCCAGACCCCCCCCCCCCCCCACACACACACACACATATATCCACAAGACAGGAGCCAGACCCCCGAACACCCCCCACACATATCCACAAGACAGGAGCCAGACCCCCCAACACCCCACACACACGTCCACAAGACAGGAGCCAGACCCCCCCCCCCCCCACACACACACACACATATATCCACAAGACAGGAGCCATACCCCCAACACCCCCCACACATATCCACAAGACAGGAGCCAGACCCCCCCAACACCCCCCACACATATCCACAAGACAGGAGTCAGACCCCCCAACACATCCACAAGACAGGAGCCAGACCCCCCAACACCTCCCACACACATCCACAAGACAGGAGCCAGACCCCCCAACACCCCCCACACATATCCACAAGACAGGAGCCAGACCCCCCAACACCCCACACACACACATCCACAAGACAGGAGTCAGACCCCCCAACACCCCCCACACACATCCACAAGACAGGAGCCAGACCCCCCAACACCTCCCACACATATCCACAAGACAGGAGTCAGACCCCCCAACACCCCCCACACACATCCACAAGACAGGAGCCAGACCTCCCAACACCCCCCACACATATCCACAAGACAGGAGCCAGACCCCCCAACACCTCCCACACATATCCACAAGACAGGAGCCAGACCCCCCAACACCCCCCACACATATCCACAAGACAGGAGCCAGACCCCCCAACACCACCCCACACACATATCTACAAGACCGGACAACCTGACAGACGGACAATCA
>JAWQFJ010012237.1:100000-108904 GCA_034096865.1 Theodoxus fluviatilis
CACACACAGGGGGAATTCCAGAACCTTCTCACAACATAGCTTCCCTCCTTCGAGACCGAAACGACCTCGTCGGTCTTCTTACATAAACCCAAAATAACATCCTGAATACAGAACATCAATAAACAGTGCAATGGGAACAAGTCTCATGATAAAGTGCTGTCATGCTTGCGGAAACATCTACCCGGGTCACGAGGTCAGAGTCTGCCAAACCACTGTACATTTCACTTAGGTCTGTATGAGGTCCTCACAGGAAGCGTGATGGTCGCACCACACGCCGCCCTCGTTGAGTGAATATTTGCAAATCCTCTTGGGTCGCTCCATCGTAGCTCTCACCTTCCGAGGATGATCCAAGGATCTCGTCTCTCTCCCGTTGTTCCTCACCGGTGTCAAGGGGGTCAGGTTGTCGGCGTGGTGACTGCCACCAGTCAGGTGGAAGTTCCCCCGGGTATTCCCACAGTCTGGCACGGTTCACCACCCGTGGTCGGGCACGAGAGTGCTGCTGAATGCGATACACCCACTAGTGAGCCCTGCCCATAACTCTGTAAGGGCCTGTCCAGGGCCTGGCCAACTTGGTGGTGTGTCCTTTCTTGACCCGCGGATTTAAATACCGGACAGTTGTGCCCACAGCGAAGGTCTGGTCGTCTGCCTTGTGGTCGCACCAGCCTTCATCCGGTCTGCGCTCTGCAATGTATCTTGGAGCTGCATCACGTATTGGGGCATGTCGCGGGGGGTATCCACCAATGGTCTTGGCAGCACCAAGTCAGCTGGGAGTCTGAGCTCTCGCCCAAACATCAGCCGACTGGGTTAAATGCCCGTCGCGTACTGCACTGCTGATCGGTAGGCCATCAGGGAGAAGGTAAATAGTCCTCCCAATCCCTCTGGTGGTCACTGACGCACTTTGACAGGCACCCTATGAGGGTTCAGTTGTACCGCTTGTGCAGTCTGACTGGGGATAGGCTGGCGTCGTGCGAGTCTTGTAGATGCCCATTAGCCGACAGGTTTCCTGGAAGACCGCCGACTCCAAGTTTCTCCTCTGGTCGGAGTGCAGCTCCAAGAGCATACCGAACCGACAGAAGAAGCCTTGCACCCGAGCCCTGGTCACTGTCGGTGCCGCCTGACTGGGGAGAGGGTAGGCTTCGGGCCACTTAGTAAAGTAGTCCTTTGCGACTAAGACGAATCGGTTTCCCGACTCAGTCTCTGGCCCAGGACGTCAACCGCCACCCTCTCCATGGGTGTTCCTGTCAGGTAGATCTGGGCAACAGCGGCAGCATTCATCAACAGAAGTGCGCCGACCGACCTAGTACAGGGTGACACAAAAAAGTATCATCACCAAAATTCTAATAACTTTCGAAATTTTACTCAGATCTACACAAAACTTTGGTGACATTAGGTCAGGTCTATGTAGCAGACATCCATAAAGTTTCACATCTGTACTTCAAAAACTCTCTGTGTCACTGGCGATCCAAAATGTGCTCCAAGTGTGCTCCCTGGTGCTGCGAACACACTTGGACCCTCTCGCACTCCTCCCTTGGGATCGCTCTTATGGCTGCTGTGATTGCTGCCTTCAGGTCTGAGATGGTCTGGGGGATGTTTACATACACCCTGTCCTTTAGGTATCCCAACAGATAAAAATCTGGGGGGTTCAAGTCCGGTGAATGCGGCGACCACTCTGGGTCACATCTGCGGCTGATCAGTCGGTCAGGGAAACGCTGCCGTAGCCATCCCTCGCTTCCTCATGTCTTCAGGTGTAACCTTTTGTTTAATCTGTATTCTGTAAGAATACAAGTGGAGTTCTGAGATCAAAATTCTCCTCACGGACTCCCGGTTGATTCCAAGATCTTGACTTCGACGACGCACAGACTTGCTTGGGCTGCGGGCAACAGAGTCTCTGACTGCAGCAACGTTGGGTGGTGTCCTTGATGATTTTGGTCGTCCAGAGTGTGATTGTCTGTTAGTGTCTTTACCATTTAGGTTTAGCACAGTCCCATGGGTTCTGAACTTGTTGACCCAACTGTAGATCGTCCTGTGGAGAGGAAATTCTCGACATTCGAACCGTTGTCTGAATTGCAGCTGAGCTGCATGAATAGACTTCAGCCGAAAATATGCCTCGACTATAAATGTCTTTTGCTCAGTGGTCCAAGGCATCTCGAAGTTCTACTTTGGTACACTCACAGTGCAAGGCTTCTTCTTGATGAATTGAAAAAATTAAAATAATTGATTGAATATTTCAAAAGTTATTCAAGTTTAGGTGATGATACTTTTTTTTGTGTCACCCTGTAATACCGCTCGCAGACTCCCTGGTACGTCTTTCCGCGTCCATAGTGTCCGGCTGCCAGGCTGTCCTGCAGCTGCCTCAGGGCCTCTCCCAGCATTACCTTTGGCAGGACCGGGAGTAGATGAGGGTGGTCTCCGTTTTCGTTCATCCACTTCCGGTACAACGCTCCGTCCTTTATCAGCAGGGCATCCCACTGGGTCCAGTAGGCTTTTGTAACAGGACTCGCGGCAGCTAACTCTCTCCAAACTGGCTGAATAGGGCTGGTCTCCATCCAGTGAACGATAAGTTGCGAATCGGGATCCTGTCGCTGTGAGTCCGCTAACGCTGTTTCCTGCACGGTGTTCTGTCGCACAGTCTCGAAGCAAGGCTCTGAGGACGCCTGTCCCTCCTCGTGTCTGACCACTCGAAGGCAGGCCTTGCAGTCGCAGGGACGACGAGAGAGTCCATCTGCGTTGCCGTGGTTTTTGCCGGGACGGTGTAGGATCTTGAAGTCGTACTCCTGAACCCTCTGGAAACATCTTGCCCACTGGCTCTCTGGATCTCGAAAGCGAATGAGCCACTGCAGGGATGAGTGGTCTGTCCTTAGAGTGAACCGCCGGCCGTGCAGGTATGGGCGAAAGTGGGAGAAAGCCTTTGCGACGGCTAACAGCTCCCGCCGTGTGACGCAGTATCGACGTTGCGGGCGCTCGAGGCTGGCGCTGTAATACCCTATGACCCTCTCCTCTCCATCCCGGACCTGTGACAGTACCGATCCAATCCCCGTGTCACTGGCATCCGTGTCGAGGATGAAAGGTTCGTCCTCTCTCGGGTAGGCCAGGACTTGTGATTCTGTGAGACGCTGCTTCAGTGCCTGGAAGGCGTCTTCACACTGCTTCAGTGCCTGGAAGGCGTCTTCACACTGCTTCAGTGCCTGGAAGGCGTCTTCACACTCGGCGCTCCATGGGAACGGCGCTCCATGGGAACGGGGCTCCATGGGAACGGGGCTCCATGGGAACGGGGCTCCATGGGAACGGGGCTCCATGGGAACGGCGCTCCATGGGAACGGCGCTACATGGGAACGGCGCTCCATGGGAACGGCGCTCCATGGGAACGGCGCTCCATGGGAACGGGGCTCCATGGGAACGGGGCTCCATGGGAACGGGGCTCCATGGGAACGGCGCTCCATGGGAACGGGGCTCCATGGGAACGGGGCTCCATGGGAACGGGGCTCCATGGGAACGGGGCTCCATGGGAACGGGGCTCCATGGGAACGGGGCTCCATGGGAACGGGGCTCCATGGGAACGGGGCTCCATGGGAACGGCGCTCCATGGGAACGGGGCTCCATGGGAACGGGGCTCCATGGGAACGGGGCTCCATGGGAACGGGGCTCCATGGGAACGGCGTTCTCTTCCCTTTCAGTGGATGCCGCGGGGAGGCGATGTCTGAGAAGCCCCGCACGAATCGGCTGCAATAATTGCAGAAGCCCAGGAAGCTGTTGACTTCTGTTATGCTCCTTGGTAACGGCCATTCTTGCACGGTTTGAACTTTAGCAGGGTCAGTGTGGATGCCATTGGCTCCTACAATGTGGCCTAGAAAGACGACCTCTTTCTGAAATAGCCGACACTTCTGGGGATGGAGCTTGAGACCGGCCTCTTTCAGCGGTTGAAACACTGCCTCCAGGAGGCGGAACTCCTGGTCAAGTGTCGGTGCGTAGACGATGACGTCATCCAGGTAGATGAGGACGCCTTTCTGAAAGAGGTCTTGGAGCGCTGTCTTCATGAGACGCTCGAAGGTGGCCGGCGCGTTGCACAGTCCGAAAGGCATCGCCGAGAACTGCCAAAACTCTCCGTCCATGCAGAAGGCTGTCTTCTCTCGATCCGCTGGTTCAACTTCTACCTGCGAGTACCCACTCTTCAAGTCCAGAGTGCTAAACCACTTAGCCCCCGAAAGGGCACCAAGCGTCAGGTCGATCCGCGGCAGGGGGTGTGAATCCTTGATGACGACATTCAGCCGGCGGTAGTCGACGCAGAACTTCGTGGAGCCGTCTTTCTTCTTCGCCAGCACTATCGGAAACGACCAAGGGCTACTGGAGGGTGCAATGACACCCTGTCCCAGCATTGTCTGGACTTCATGACGTTCTATCTCCCGGCTTGCGAGGGGAATAGACCTAGGGGTTTGCTTGATAGGATTCGACGTTCCCCTGTCGATGGTGTGACGTACGAGGCCTGTTCGACCATCGTCGTCCTCTGCCAATGAGAAGACTCCCCGGTGGGCACGTAGCATGACACCAAGTCGGTACCGGTCCGTGGCGTCCAGTTCCTGGCTCCCCTCCTCCATGACAGTCTGCAGGGCTTCCGGGAGGGTCACGGTCAGGTCACCTTCCGTCTGTCCAATCTGCTTCCCTACCTTTGAAAGGCGCATTGAGGCTGCTCTCGCACCTCCAACACTCTCAAACCGCATTGGCAGCCCGCCAAGAGTCAGGAGAGCACGTCCCCTGTCCATCCCTCCCGAATGTTCACGAAGGAAATCTGCTCCCAGAATGGCGACTTCCACGACATCTGCAATCAGGAACACGTGAGAGGCAGCGAACTCGCCAGTTCGCAGTCTCGCCTCCACCACGCCGTGTACTGGACAGGAACACGTGAGAGGCAGCGAACTCACCAGTTCGCAGTCTCGCCTCCACCACGCCGTGTACTGGACAGGAACACGTGAGAGGCAGCGAACTCGCCAGTTCGCAGTCTCGCCTCCACCACGCCGTGTACTGGACAGGAACACGTGAGAGGCAGCGAACTCGCCAGTTCGCAGTCTCGCCTCCACCACGCCGTGTACTGGGATGGGGCCATTCCTGACGTCGGTAAGGGCTACTGTCGTCTCGTCTCTCCGTAAAAAAGGACGTTGACCAGTCCTTAAGACGGAAACGATGGCTCCTGTGTCAATCAGCGCTCTGCACAGGTACCCGTCGATGCTGACGTCTATCGACGCCCCCCCTGGGTCACAGCGCACGCCATTGAATTTGCACGTGACAAGGCGTGGGGTGGTAGGGGCACGGAACGCCGGACTTTGTCGCCTAAGCCCGGTGCATTCTAATTTTCCTGGGCGAAGGTCTCCTTCTCTCCATGGTTACGGTTTGGGTAGGTGGCTGGCTTCTGTGGACAGCGGCGCGCGATGTGACCGACCTTGTCGCAATCGAAGCATTTGATGGGTCCACGCTGGCCTTCCTGACGAGGAGTGTTGCTTTTCGCCTTCTCCAAGAGCTCCTCCATCAGGCATCTGAACTGCGCCAGCAGGGCGTCGCAGTCGCTGACAGCTTTACCCTGGCTGCCCACAGCCCTGACTTTCTGATGCTGTGGTTGCCTCTGCGCTGCATCGTCACGCTGAGTGATGGCCTCGATGGGCAGTGTGGCATTCACCGTCTCAGCAAGGGTGGTGGGGGCCAGCAGCTGCATCTGCCGCTTCACCTCACTATCAGAGAGAGCCTCAAGGAATCTCTCTTGGGACAGGTCATCCACGGCGTCTCTATTGCAGGCGGGGTGAGCTCGTCTCACCAGTCGCTCTATGTCTGCGGCTAACTTTGGGAGGGACTCACCTTTCTTGCGCCTCCTCACGCAGAGCAATGCCTTCGTCTCTTCGCCTGATCCGTATTCCTGGCATCCTGGAATCGGTCACAGAGAGCCTGCGCGAGAGCGCGGTAATTAATCCTGTCCTCTGGTGGCCACGCCACCAAGATGCCCAATGCCTGACCAGTCGGGTTTGAGGTCAAGTAGCTGGCTTTCTCCCTTTCATCCCAGCCAGTCATTTCCGTCGTGACCTCAAACTGGATGCGGTATGCCTCCCACGGGGCCCTACCGTCATAGGTCTGCGGCTTCTGCTGTAGGGGTCGGGCAGTGGTCATCCGGGGGCAGTAGTCATCCGGGGGCAGCGGTCATCCGGGGGCAGTGGTCATCCGGGGGCAGTGGTCATCCGGGGGCAGTGGTCATCCGGGGGCAGTGGTCATCCGGGGGCAGTGGTCATCCGGGGGCAGTGGTCATCCGGGGGCAGCGGTCATCCGGGGGCAGCGGTCATCCGGGGGCAGCGGTCATCCGGGGGCAGTGGTCATCCGGGGGCAGTGGTCATCCGGGGGCAGCGGTCATGCGAACCCCCTCCCGGGCAGGGATGAAAAGGGGCACCTCTGCTCGTAGTGGCTCGTGTCCCTGGAAATCGCCCGAGGTCGGGAAAGGGGTCTGAGGAAGGGGGTCTGAGGAAGGGGGTCTGAGGAAGGGGGTCTGAGGAAGGGGGTCTGAGGAAGGGGGTCTGAGGAAAGGGGTCTGAGGAAAGGGGTCTGAGGAAGGGGGTCTGAGGAAGGGGGTCTGAGGAAAGGGGTCTGAGGAAAGGGGTCTGAGGAAGGGGGTCTGAGGAAGGGGGTCTGAGGAAAGGGGTCTGAGGAAGGGGGTCTGAGGAAGGGGGTCTGAGGAAGGGGGTCTGAGGAAGGGGGTCTGAGGAAGGGGGTCTGAGGAAGGGGGTCTGAGGAAGGGGGTCTGAGGAAGGGGGTCTGAGGAAGGGGGTCTGAGGAAGGGGGTCTGAGGAAAGGGGTCTGAGGAAAGGGGTCTGAGGAAGGGGGTCTGAGGAAGGGGGTCTGAGGAAGGGGGTCTGAGGAAGGGGGTCTGAGGAAAGGGGTCTGAGGAAGGGGGTCTGAGGAAGGGGGTCTGAGGAAGGGGGTCTGAGGAAGGGGTTTTGCTCGGGGGTTCCCCTTTCCCCCAGCCTCTTCTGAAGGCTTGCCACAGAGTAAGTGTTATGAAGACGCGCGACCTTTCCATCAACACGGGAGTCCAGGTGTTTCATTTGGCTTTCAAAGCTTGACACTGCCTTTTCCAAGGTAGAGGCGAGGCGGCTGATCTCCCCTTGCATGTGGGTATGGACTGCCTCAATCTCCTTGTGAAGTTCGGCAGTGCCACTTTAGAGGGTGAGGAAGAGCTGCTCCTTAAATGCCACTTCTACCTGCTGCCTTCGCTCTCGGCGCTCTGTCTCCTCCGCCTGCTGTTCTCTCTGCTCCGTTTTCTCCAGCTGCTGCTGTAGCAGAAGCATTCTAGTTCACTAGAGACTTCGCCTACCGGCGAAAGTGTCTCTAGCCCAGTTGACATCACGTGGTGGAAGGTTGTCGTCCGAAATATGCATGAGGAGGTCACACGAGAGGCTGGTGGGATAGCTGATCTGCTCCCTGACATACGCCGTTAAAAGTAGTTCTAAGACTATTTCGCTCATAACTTACTAATGTTGGGCAATAAACAAGCGTTTATTCGATAAAATAAATGTTTGTGTTGAAATGGAAACACATTTTGACATCTGAATGATTTCTGTAAAAATGGAGAAAAAAATCGTATCAGAACGAACTATTTTTGGCGCAAGGCTGTAATGCGAAGGGTCAAGTCTATTACGCATTCATTGCGAACAGTGCCAGAGTCACGTGACTCGGGTTCACAGAATGTAGTAGGAGTTCAGCATCGCCTACATGTCCTCATTCTGTAAACCCGAGTCAGTAGTATTGACTCTGGCACAGTTCGCAATGAATACGTAATAGGCTTGACCCTTCGCATTACAGCCTTGCGCCAAAAATAGTTCGTTCTGATACTAATTTTCTCTCCACTTTTTACAGAAATCATTCAGATGTCAAAACTTGTTTCCATTTCAACACAAACATTTTATTGTATCGAATTAACGCTTGTTTGTTGTCTCAACAAGAGTAAGCTAAGAGTTTTGTGCGAAATAGTCTTAGAACTACTTTTACGGCGTATGTCAGGGAGCACATTGGCTATCCCACAAGCCTCTCGTGTGACCTCCGTTTGCATAAATTGGCCGAAAACCTTCCATCACGTGATGTGAACTGTGCTAGAGATACTTTTGCCGGTAGGCGAAATCTCTAGTTTACTAGAATAACATGTCCTTTGGCGGTGAATCTTCTCCGTCGTGAGCTGCCTATCTGGTCACACGTTTGCTTTTTTCCATGGCTTCTACTTCAAAGATCTACCGTCTGGAAACCAGTTGTTGTGGAAAGGTGGTCACTTTCTTTCCGAGGCCATCCCAGCTTGCGCCAGGAAAGTAAAAGGTTGGACGTTCCGGCAGCTAAAAATCCAGTTTTTCCTCTAACTGCCGCACATCGCTACGTCAGTCTCTCCTTGTGACGTCATCATTGTTTATCGACCTCATACACACAAAGGGGGAATTCCAGAACCTTCTCACAACACATACATACACACACGCACTCACATACACACACACACTCACATATACACAAACTCACATACACACACACACACATACACACACATAAATACACATATCAAAAAGACTTTATTCATGAAGAAAATGAGCAATACTGCACACACGAAGAAGCAAGAATGTCGTGATTTCATAACCTCATGGGTGGGGACAGCATCAGTGGTACACTTTTCAGCACCTGCACCAGCTAGTCATCATCACCAACTAGCATTCAGCAGCACACTTGCACTGCACCAACGCACCATTCAGGTGTCGATCCACCAACCACCTAGCATCAGCAGTACGACTTCACAGCACGACGCGAACTCCAGTGTCCATCCTCGACCCCCCAACCCCCCCCCAACCACCAACTAGATTCAGCAGAACGCACGGACTCCATGTCATCACCAGCCAACTA
>JAWQFJ010012238.1:0-7500 GCA_034096865.1 Theodoxus fluviatilis
GGAGAGGTCGATAGATCTCTTATACATGTCGAATAGAACAGCAGACGAAGTGTTCACACGATCACGATGAAGGGAATCGAAATTAGGTCACAAAATAGCCGTCTGACGATTAAATAACCATACATTTAGCACCAGACTTTCCATTTACTCATGAAATAAGGCAAGCATCGCATAACTTGATGTTTTGATTAACTAGTAAGGAAAATCGAGCAATTTAAAACGTGAAGCTTGACATCTTTTGAGTCGCTAGTCTTTTGTAGACCAACCAGTTGGTCGCTAAAACTACGCCTGAAATGTTTACTGTTTGTCAATCAAGCCCTTTCATTTTACAAATCAACAGTTGAAACGACATGGTGTCATTTTCTTGTGATTACAGTAACGTTAGGACATCTGAAGAAGGCAAAAATACTGAACAAAAAGGAGTTCGGGTAATTGTCTGTTTTCACGAAGTACGTATGGGCAAAACCTGCGAATTTCACATCGCAGACAACCGGATGTGACGTGCCAGCACAAAGTGTGACGTAGAATGCAAGAATTCCTCACCACGAAGTGAATTTCAGTTCGCAGAGGACGCTACTATGATTGTCTACTAAAGCTACAGGCGTTTTCTAAGTAAGTATAAATACGGTAAAGCGCTTAGGAAGGTATGCAGTTTCTGCGTCCACTAGTATTCCAATGGTCCCCGGACTGCCACCACTCAATGGTGAACTGGCTGATTTATAGTCTGAGTGTTTCTGCGTCCACTAGTATTCCTGTAGTCCCTAGACTGCCAACACTCAATTTCAATTGTGGTAGAGTGTTTTTGTATATTACTGTGCATTAGAATATAACAGTCATTTTGGATTATCAAGATTAGTTTATTAGTTAGATTATTTTCTATGGAAATAAAAGTCATCGTCTATATGCAAATCCTATACTGTGTGTGTGGGATTTTTTAATTTTTAATTTTACTTCAAAAGACAAAAAATTGTTATTTCATTGAAGAAGAAATGAATTGAATGCAGAAGAAATTGGCGGAAACACTGAGCGCCAATGAACGTTGCTGAAGTGCAGAAATTAAAATCCGTGAAGCCTGTCAAATCTTTCCTGCGTTTGCATCAAATACATGACGCAGATCAGGGTGTTTTAAGGTCTTTAAACGCTGGGGAATAATGCATTGTCTGCACACGTTGGTTTGGTGCCCAGTCTTTTGAAGAGCACGAAATCACAGCTCGGAGCGTGTGTGTGTGTGTGTGTGTGTGTGTGTGTGTGTGTGTGTGTGTGTGTGTTTGTATGTCTGTGTGTTTATGTGTGTGTGTTTATGTGTGCTTGTTTACGTGTGTGTTTATGCGTGTTGTTTATGTGTGTGCTTATGCATGCGCGCGTGCGTGTGTGTGTGTGTGTGTGTGTATGTTTGTGTGTGTGTTTGTATGTCTGTGTGTTTATGTGTGTGTGTTTATGTGTGCTTGTTTACGTGTGTGTTTATGCGTGTTGTTTATGTGTGTGCTTATGCATGCGTGCGTGCGTGTGTGTGTGTGAGTGTGTGCGTGTGTGTGTGCACGAGCAAACGTGTGTGCGTTTGTGTGCGCCCGCGCGCATGTGTGCGTAGCATGCGTGTGCGTACCTGTGTGTGTGCACGTGTACGTTGCATGCCTGCGTATGTGTACGTGTACGTGCGCGTTCTCTTGTTTCATACTGCAATCTCAAACACTCATTGAGACTGGAAATTACTTTAGAGGAGCACACCACACCACACCACACCACAGTACACCACACCACAGTACACCACACCACACCACACCACACCACACCACACCACACCACACCACACCACACCACACCACACCACACCGCACCGCACCACACCGCACCGCACCGCACCGCACCACACCGCGCACCGCACCGCACCGCACCACACCGCACCGCACCGCACCGCACCGCACCGCACCGCACCACACCGCGCACCGCACCGCACCGCACCGCACCACACCGCACCACACCGCACCGCACCGCACCACACCGCACCGCACCGCACCGCACCGCACCACACCGCACCGCACCACACCACACCGCACCGCACCGCACCGCACCGCACCACACCACACCGCACCGCACCGCACCGCACCGCACCGCACCACACCACACCGCACCGCACCGCACCGCACCACACCGCACCGCATCGCACCGCACCGCACCGCACCACACCACACCGCACCGCACCGCACCGCACCGCACCGCACCGCGCACCACATCACACCGCACCACACCGCACCACACCGCACTGCACCGCACCGCACCGCACCGCACCACACCGCGCACCACACCGCACCACACCACACCGCACCACACCACACGACACCACACCGCACCGCACCGCACCGCACCGCACCGCACCGCACCGCACCGCACCGCATCGCACCGCACCGCACCGCACCGCACCGCACCACACCGCACCGCACCGCACCGCACCGCACCGCACCGCACCGCACCGCACCGCACCGCACCGCACCGCACCGCACCACACCACACCACACCACACCACACCGCACCGCACCGCACCGCACCGCACCGCACCGCACCGCACCGCACCGCACCGCACCGCACCGCACCGCACCGCACCACACCACACCACACCACACCACACCACACCACACCGCACCACACCATACCACACCGCACCGCACCGCATCACACCACACCACACCACACCACACCGCACCGCACCGCATCACACCCCACCACACCACACCACACCACACCACATCACACCACACCACACCCCACGACACCACACGACATCACACCCCACTACAGTACACTACACGACACCGCATCACACCGCACCACACCACACCGCACAGCACCGCACCGCACCGCAACGCACCGCACCGCACCGCACCGCGCACCACATCACACCACACCACACCACACTACACTACACTACACTACACTACACCACACTACACTACTGCTAGTTTAGGTGTGGACGAGAGATACTGCTTTCTCGCGCTGTTTCTTCAAGCTTGCCTACTCCCACTGACTCGGGTGTGGTATGCCAGGGTCAGACAACTAAGAAGAACCACAGTTTGCAAAGTGCACATGTCCCAAAGCTTGAGACTTTATTTAAGGGGGGGGGGGGGGGGGGGGGAGGGGGGGAGGGTGGGCGTGGGTGGGGATGTGAGAATTCGAATAGTGGAAAGGGGAGTATGCAGGGGCTATTTTGAGCTTTTTTTCCTCAGTTCCTTCATTGGACACCCCTCAGCCATGCGTGGAAAATGCGATGTGAAGGACGTACTAAACGCGGCATTCACATCTGCTGTCATGTGCAGGCACGCGGACAGTATCCATTCATACTAACCGGTTTCTAAACGTTGGGGGAGGGGGTGGGTATGAGAGTGGGTGGATTTATTCGAGAACTACAGACTTCAACCAACGAAATGGTTCTTCACAATAAAATAGCTGTGTCAATGCAAAAATTATTCAGAATCGCCTTGCGTTCTGGCCATTTGTCTGAATTTCTGTGCAACTTTTCGGGATAAACGCACGAGAGAGTCTTTTTTCATTTCTTTTTTGATGCCTGATATCGAAATGCAGTTCTAATAGTTACCCCTGGATCAGGCGTCTCGTGCAAGTCAATGTCACGCATGGTGACCCATACTGCGACAAGGTCCTCTGGCCACGGGACACCGAAGGTCACATTGGAAAGCCGTGAAAGACAGCAATGTCACACCGAGGGTACGAGAAGGCACGGTAGGACCGAGAGGAGATGGCCGGAGTGAAACTTCGTCAAGGTAGATTTCATGACGTCAGTGAATTCATCTCGAATTCGACCGAAGAAATTAGGGACCATCTCAAAATACAACCTTCCAAATCACAAACTGCTTCAGTGAAACCAAAGTAAAAACAAATCTGATTTAGTGATACATGACAGAGTCGGCTAGTTTCATAATGAAGGAAAAGAAAATTTATGGCATTAAATCATTCGAAGCTGAAAGCCCGTGTCGCCTACGAAACTGGAAGATTAGATCTCACACGGTGAAAATGTTTATCTTGAAAGGTCGACACCTCGTCAAATGTCGAATATTAAGCAGCCAAATAATTGTTTTATTGAGCTTTGTGGTGGCATTGCGAGACCCTAAATAGTTTACAAAGGTAATCAGTATCAGTTGAGCGCGGGTGACAGTTTACAACACACCGGTCGCTTAACACTGAAAGTGAAAGCCTGATGTTCGCCATCTATTGCATGGGACGACGACTTGACCCTTTGCATTACAGCATTGCGTCAAAAATTGTTCGCTCCGGATACTATCTCCCCCCATTTTGTTTACAGAAATCATTCAGATGTCAAAACTTGTTTCCCATTTCAACACAATCATGTTATTTTATCGAACAAACGCTTCTTTCTTGCCTCAACAAGCGTTATTAATGAGTTTTGTTCGAAATAGTCTCAGAACTACTTTAACGGCGTATGTCAGGGAGCAGAGGGCAATCTCACAAGCCTCTCGTGTGACCTCTATTTGAATATTCCAGACGGAATCCTTCCATCACGTGATATGAACTGTGCTAGAGACTCTTTCGCCTGCCGGCGAAGTATCTAGTGGACTAGAATGGCGAAGTCTCTAGTGGACTAAACTGGCGAAGTCTCTAGTGGACTAGAATGGCGAAGTCTCTAGTAGAAAGGCGAAGTCTCTAGTGGACTAGAATGGCGAAGTCTCTAGTGGACTAGAATGGAGAAGTCTCTAGTAGAATGGCGAAGTCTCTAGTAGACTAGAATGGCGAAGTCTCTAGTAGAAAGGCGAAGTCTCTAGTGGACTAGAATGGCGGAGTATCTAGTGGACTAGAATGGCGAAGTCTCTAGTGGACTAGAATGGCGAAGTCTCTAGTGGACTAGAATGGCGAAGTCTCTAGTGGACTAGAATGGCGAAGTCTCTAGTGAACTAGAATGGCGAAGTCTCTAGTGGACTAGAATGGCGAAGTCTCTAGTGGACTAGAATGGTTTGCAAGCTGACGCAAAAGCTCTCTCGTCTAGTGGAACTGACTGCGAGGGCTGCCAGCCACCTATCGGTGTGGACTCACATGTCGGACCATGACTATGGAAATACAAACACAGACCTTTCTTAAAAGTTGTTTGTACCGCCTGGTGTGTCAGCATTGCACTGTGACATCGGGCAGGTGACCAGGGGCGGGTTTGAAAATAGGTAGTCGATCTTGGTCGCAAGATCTTGCTTCGCAGTAAGAGCTATCTAAAAAAAAAAACTACCCAACGTGACGAACTAATGCGCATGCGTAGACGTCACGACAAGAGGTGAACTAGCCACATTTCAATGGCCGACGTGTTGCCGGTTCATTCAGAAAACGCTCTATTTCGAGATACTAGCAACCCATCCAAAGAAAATATAAGCCATGCACTGCATTAATTTATCAAAGGTGTATGTTGAATGCATTAATAGATCGTGAAACCTCCTACAGTTTACACATCGAATGCAGGTCAACGCATCCACGCCGAACTTTTGTCTCGAATCTTAAAAGCTAGGCACCTCTCAAGCTGCCTCGCTCAATCTACGCTCGTCTACGATTGGCTCGCTAGCAAGCAAAGAATGAAACTGCCCATTCGGCGAAATCTGCGTAGATCTACCGAGATCTTCGCATTTTTTCAAAATAGGTAGTCGATCTTGGTCGCAAGATCTTGCTTCGCAGTAAGAGCTAGCTAAAAAAGAAACTACCCAACGTGACGAAGTAATGCGCATGCGTAGACGTCACGACAAGAGGTGAACTGGCCACATTTCAATGGCCGACGTGTTGCCGGTTCATTCAGAAAACGCTCTATTTCGAGATACTAGCAACCCATCCAAAGAAAATATAAGCCATGCACAGCATTAATTTATCAAAGGTGTATGTTGAATGCATTAATAGATCGTGAAACCTCCTACAGTTTACACATCGAATGCAGGTCAACGCATCCACGACGAACTTTTGTCTCGAATCTTAAAAGCTAGGCACCTCTCAAGCTGCCTCGCTCAATCTACGCTCGTCTACGATTGGCTCGATAGCAAGCAAAGAATGAAACTGCCCATTCGGCGAGATCTACGTAGATCTACCGAGGTCTTCGCATTTTGAAACCCGCCCCAGAGGGCACATTTGCAGCAACATGATATACAGTGTACGGATGCCTGACTGCTATCACACAAGCAAGCGAATGGAGTATTTACATTTATGTATATATGATTGTCATTTTATTATGCTATACATGTTCTGAACGACACGTTTTGGCGAGGCTGATAAACTCCGCATTGTCCACACAGGCCAGACTTGGCAGCAGAGCCGCAGGTCCCTACTGAGCCACTCTGGTCTCGCACTTGCCAGGTGGAAGCAGAGGTGGCAGAAACCCTGTGCTTTTGCATATCGATCAGTCTGGAATCGATTTCCTGTCAAAATCCCACCGCCTATCGTCACTTATGTGTGCAGCGTTCATGGAGTGGTATGAGCTTAGTTTTGGACAGATATTTCGAATAAGTCTGTTTCTGTGTATACATTTCTAGTTCCTCGCACTGTTTCCGACTCATAAGATTCTTTCTTTCTGAGCGGAGTTTCTCGTCATGAGGTATTAATCAATTCATCGTCTCTTTTTATCATCTTCTGAAAGGACAACTTTCCCTTCACCTTCCCTGGCTCCGTGCTCTGTTCCTGATACATGCACAAACTCTCCTCCTCCTCCTCCCCCTCCTCCCCCCCTCCCCCTCCCCCTCCCCCTCCCCCTCCTCCTCCTCCTCCTCCTGCTCCTCCTGTAGCACTGCTAATGGTGCTGCTACTACTTCATATCTTACTTTTCAGAGGATTCATTTTCCTGCTATTTTAACTTTACGTCGTCTACAGTCACGAAATTAATGCTATCATATGACTGTCGTTTGCACGGCATTCAATGTAGCAAATAAAAAGTCACATAGAAAGTAGTGCGTTGACAAAAAAGGGGGGTGCATTGTAGTCACATATGGCTGTATCATTTCAACGTTTTGATACGAGGAAAAAACACTCAAGGCAGTGCAGCTGCTTACTGAAGGGATAACATGGCTTTGGACAAAGAGCACAATGCAAATCAGGTAACCTTACCTATCTTGCCAATAGCATAGCCAGAAAACTGCTTTGAGCTCTTCGCAGAAGTGCAGACTATCTGTGCCTGGCAAGGTCTTCAATCGGGTCCTCATGAAGGATGAAGAAGTGCAGAGCATTGGCCTATATCAGATATCCCGAGATTATCAACATCTCAACCTCTACAGAGCGTTATTCAAAACATGCAACTAGGAACAAGCTTGATTTTCGATATCTTGCACCTTTCTTCCAGCTTTATCTCTGTCGTAACAAAAAATCATCTACATCTCAAACTGTTTAGAGCATTGTGCGTGTCAGTGGAGCAGGGTCAACGTTATCAACAGCGTCTGACCCATCGCTACGACCTTCATCCGGGGGCAGGCTTGTTTTTGAACTGACAAACTGAGCCCTCGCGCCAGATCTGCATAGGTCACT
>JAWQFJ010012239.1:0-2500 GCA_034096865.1 Theodoxus fluviatilis
TCTTTTCTTGTTTGTCTCTGGTAGCTAGGGGGAGAGAGAGAGAGAGGGGAGAGAGAGAGAGAGAGAGAGAGAGAGAGAGAGAGAGAGAGAGAGAGAGAGAGAGAGAGAGAGAGAGAGAGGTTACCCTGGACAGGAAAGGAGGGAGAAAAGGGAGAGTGAGTGCCGCCCTTCACAATAGTTTATTTTAACAATAGTAATGGCACCGCCACCAAATTCACCACAAGCGTATTTGGTGACGAGATCAAGAAGGCATATCCTCATGTGTGACCTTTCTAAAAATAATCTGCATTCAGTAGGCAACCCTCCGTCAGGAAAGGCAATGAATACGTCAGGGCTGGAGGACAGCATCTGTGGTCTGATGCATGAAAGCCGACCAGAATAGTTTATAACGACGGCACTTCAAAGTTAGCAACTATCGATGTCCGGTCCCTGAGAAGCATGAAAGTCCACTAGGAACCGACTTCGAAGTTGTCAACTCGACCAGCAGCTATAAATATCTTCGGTTTTCCCCGCCTTGGGCATGCGTGCTGACAATCACGCCGCGTTTCTGATCACATGTAAACAAAACAAAAAATGTCAGCAGCCAAAACAGCTAAAAAGATTTTTTTTTCAGAGCGTTAAAACATCGTGCTTTTGGAAGCACTGCAACCACGCTACAGTATTTCAACACAAAAATGAAAGGTTGCATACGTCAGCCGACTGTAAAGGGAAGTTTAGATGCAATTAAGTAGCAGACGCTGTCAACGCAGTCGGCGGTCAAAATCGGTAAGTGAGCTTCACGATGTTTACGTTTCCAATCAGCAGTTCTGTTATACACAAGTGAATGACTAGAAGAACACTTGAATACTCGACAATTTGTCATTTGCTTTACTTTCAATGAAAATGTTCTCAGTAAAATCATTTTAAAACTGCGTTTGCATACTCATGATTGTGGCACAATTGTGTGGAACGAAGACTATAGTAAAACAAAGAACCTGTTCATTATATTGTGATCTATGAAGGTGTCAACTGTGCATAGCCCACCAGATTATAAACATAACCAACAACAGCAACAACAGATAGTTGTATTTGTAATATCCTAAAAGGCTACCATACGAAAGTACTATCATCATCATCATCATCATCATCATCATCATCATCATCATCATCATCGGCATCATCATCATCATCATCATCATTGATGCTAACACACTAATACCTATTGTCCAGGAGTTTATGAAAATTAATGGAGTAGGGCCGGAAAGCTACTTATACACGGGCTCCAGCCAAGGAAGGGGATATCATGCAGATGTGGCCATTTGTGAATTCTCACAGCAACAAAAATTCAAACAATAAAGCACAAAAGAAATACAATCTTGATAAAAACTGTAGCCTCCATCTTCCAACATCTTGTTATGTCCTTTTGTATCAATGGATTTTTACTGAAAATATCATATATATTCTTGTTGATTTTTTAAATAGAATTCTTACAGAAACATATATACTGTATTTTGAACTAATCGACCCCCTTTCACACCCTTAACCCTTTGACGCACTACTTATTGTCTCCCTGCCTTTTACACATGCCCTTGTGCCCATATGTCGTTTATTTACATCACACACATAACATTTATGTGAAATAAGAAATGTTCCATTCCTTTATTGTAGTACACACTTATAACTTTTGATCTTGTGTGTGTGTGTGTGTGTGTGTGTGTGTGTGTGTGTGTGTGTGTTTATGTGTGTGTGTGTGTGTGTGTGTTTATGTGTGTGTGTGTGTGTGTGTGTGTGTTTATGTGTGTGTGTGTGTGTGTGTGGGAGCGTGTTGTGATGGTCCCTCATCTGTTAGTCCAGTGAAGCGAATCAAGGGAGTGAAATAGACAGGGCAGCCATTGTTATCCAGATTCCCCATCTCTGAACCCAAGCCACTTTGAAGTTAGAGTCAGGATTGTTATCTAGGCCACATCCAGTGAATCCCACCAGGGTGTCGCCCCTGTTTGGCAATCAGCATTCCTATGGGACAGTTATCTAGAGATCCCTGTGCAGCCTAGCGTGGCTGTCAGACATTAAGGAAGCGTCCTGTCAGAGTCCTGTCAGAGAAGCTAGCACATCAGTCCCCAGGGAATAGTTAATTATGGGGAAGTCAGTGACAATTTAGTTTGAGACTGCAGCTACCTCCCAAGCTGGGGGTGGAGTCAATAGGTCACCACTACCTGCTGCAACATGAGTGGCTCTTCACCTCAGCATTGGAGTTCATGGAAAGCAATGAGGAATGTCACCCCCTTCACTTCCTACTGACCACACAAGCAGAGCACAAGGCTCGCCCCTAAGTCCCTGCTGAGACAGAGTATTCCCTCCAACTTGTCTGAGAGGTGCCTGACCATCAATGCTGCTGCTGTCACCCCTTTTGCTATGACCAGAGACCAAGTTCCCATCAACACTGCTGCCGCCACTATCCCTTCAGCTGTAAGTGTGACCTCTACCTTCCCCTGCAAATTCTGGACTTGAAAGTCAGTAAACT
>JAWQFJ010012239.1:7500-22500 GCA_034096865.1 Theodoxus fluviatilis
GGACAGAAGACAAGTAACCTATTGTTTTACAGACTCTGATGATTTAATGCCGTGTATACGTAATGGGCTATTTTTTTCTTTATGCATGTGACCCGCCTCGACAGCCTAGAGCCCTAGCATTAGCTGCAGCTTTCATTCCTAACACTGATTCAGACGACAATTCTACCTAAGGTGGACCTTGATATCCAGACTTGAGAAGGCAAGGACTGCACACCTCTAGTTTTCCTGCTGGTGCCCACTGCTGTTACCCACTGCTGTTGCCCACTGCTGGTACCCACTGCTGGTGCCCACTGCTGGTGCCCACTGCTGGTGCCCACTGCTGGTACCCACTGCTGGTACCCACTGCTGGTACCCACTGCTGGTACCCACTGCTGGTGCCCACTGCTGGTACTCACTGCTGGTGCCCACTGCTGGTACCCACTGCTGGTACCCACTGCTGGTACCCACTGCTGGTGCCCACTGCTGGTACCCACTGCTGGTACCCACTGCTGGTGCCCACTGCTGGTACCCACTGCTGGTGCTCACTGCTGGTGCCCACTGCTGGTACCCACTGCTGGTACCCACTGCTGGTACCCACTGCTGGTATCCACACTTGTATCCACTGCTGGTACCCACTGCTGGTACCCACTGCTGGTACCCACTGCTGGTGCCCACTGCTGGTGCCCACTGCTGGTACCCACTGCTGGTGCCCACTGCTGGTGCCCACTGCTGGTACCCACTGCTGGTACCCACTGCTGGTACCCACTGCTGGTACCCACTGCTGGTGCCCACTGCTGGTACCCACTGCTGGTGCCCACTGCTGGTACCCACTGCTGGTGCCCACTGCTGGTGCCCACTGCTGGTGCCCACTGCTGGTACCCACTGCTGGTACCCACTGCTGGTGCCCACTGCTGGTACTCACTGCTGGTGTCCACTGCTGGTACTCACTGCTGATGCCCACTGCTGGTACCCACACTTGTACCCACTGCTGGTACCCACTGCTGGTACCCCCTGCTGGTGCCCACTGCTGGTACCCACTGCTGGTGTCCATTGCTGGTACCCACTGCTGGTACTCACTGCTGGTGTCCACTGCTGGTGTCCATTGCTGGTACCCACTGCTGGTACTCACTGCTGGTGTCCACTGCTGGTACTCACTGCTGGTGCCCACTGCTGGTACCCACTGCTGGTACCCACTGCTGGTGTCCATTGCTGGTGCCCACTGCTGGTGCCCACTGCTGGTACCCACTGCTGGTACCCACTGCTGGTACCCACTGCTGGTACCCACTGCTGGTACCCACTGCTGGTGTCCATTGCTGGTGCCCACTGCTGGTGCCCACTGCTGGTACCCACTGCTGGTACCCACTGCTGGTACCCACTGCTGGTGTCCATTGCTGGTGCCCACTGCTGGTGCCCACTGCTGGTACCCACTGCTGGTACCCACTGCTGGTACCCACTGCTGGTGTCCATTGCTGGTGCCCACTGCTGGTGCCCACTGCTGGTACCCACTGCTGGTACCCACTGCTGGTACCCACTGCTGGTGTCCATTGCTGGTGCCCACTGCTGGTGCCCACTGCTGGTGCCCACTGCTGGTACCCACTGCTGGTGCCCACTGCTGGTGCCCACTGCTGGTGCCCACTGCTGGTGCCCACTGCTGGTACCCACTGCTGGTGCCCACTGCTGGTACCCACTGCTGGTGCCCACTGCTGGTGCCCACTGCTGGTGCCCACTGCTGGTACCCACTGCTGGTGCCCACTGCTGGTACCCATTGCTGGTACTCACTGCTGGTGCCCACTGCTGGTACCCACTGCTGGTACCCACTGCTGGTGCCCACTGCTGGTACCCACTGCTGGTACTCACTGCTGGTACCCACTGCTGGTATCCACACTTGTATCCACTGCTGGTACCCACTGCTGGTACCCACTGCTGGTACCCACTGCTGGTGCCCACTGCTGGTGCCCACTGCTGGTACCCACTGCTGGTGCCCACTGCTGGTACCCACTGCTGGTGCCCACTGCTGGTGCCCACTGCTGGTACCCACTGCTGGTGCCCACTGCTGGTGCCCACTGCTGGTGCCCACTGCTGGTACCCACTGCTGGTGCCCACTGCTGGTGCCCACTGCTGGTGCCCACACTTGTACCCACTGCTGGTACCCACTGCTGGTACCCACTGCTGGTACCCACTGCTGGTGCCCACTGCTGGTGCCCACTGCTGGTGCCCACTGCTGGTGCCCACTGCTGGTACCCACTGCTGGTGCCCACTGCTGGTGCCCACTGCTGGTACCCACTGCTGGTACCCACTGCTGGTACCCACTGCTGGTGCCCACTGCTGGTGCCCACTGCTGGTACCCACTGCTGGTGCCCACTGCTGGTATCCACTGCTGGTACCCACTGCTGGTGCCCACTGCTGGTACCCACTGCTGGTACCAACTGCTGGTGCCCACTGCTGGTGCCCACTGCTGGTACCCACTGCTGGTACCCACTGCTGGTACCCACTGCTGGTGCCCACTGCTGGTGCCCACTGCTGGTACCCACTGCTGGTACCAACTGCTGGTGCCCACTGCTGGTGCCCACTGCTGGTACCCACTGCTGGTACCCACTGCTGGTACCCACTGCTGGTACCCACTGCTGGTACCCACTGCTGGTGCCCACTGCTGGTACCCACAGCTGGTACCCACACTTGTACCCACTGCTGGTACCCACTGCTGGTACCCACTGCTGGTGCCCACTGCTGGTACCCACTGCTGGTACCAACTGCTGGAGCCCACTGCTGGTGCCCACTGCTGGTACCCACTGCTGGTACCCACTGCTGGTACCCACTGCTGGTACCCACTGCTGGTACCCACTGCTGGTGCCCACTGCTGGTACCCACAGCTGGTACCCACACTTGTACCCACTGCTGGTACCCACTGCTGGTACCCACACTTGTACCCACTGCTGGTGCCCACTGCTGGTGCCCACTGCTGGTACCCACTGCTGGTGCCCACTGCTGGTACCCACAGCTGGTACCCACACTTGTACCCACTGCTGGTACCCACTGCTGGTACCCACACTTGTACCCACTGCTGGTGCCCACTGCTGGTACCCACTACTGGTACCCACTGCTGGTACCCACTGCTGGTGCCCACTGCTGGCACCCACTGCTGGTACCCACACTTGTACCCACTGCTGGTACCCACTGCTGGTACCCACTGCTGGTGCCCACTGCTGGTGCCCACTGCTGGTACCTACTGCTGGTACCCACTGCTGGTGCCCACTGCTGGTGCCCACTGCTGGTGCCCACTGCTGGTACCCACTGCTGGTGCCCACTGCTGGTACCCACTGCTGGTACCCACACTTGTACCCACTGCTGGTACCCACTGCTGGTACCCACACTTGTACCCACTGCTGGTACCCACTGCTGGTACCCACTGCTGGTACCCACACTTGTACCCACTGCTGGTACCCACACTTGTACCCACTGCTGGTACCCACTGCTGGTACCCACACTTGTACCCACTGCTGGTGCCCACTGCTGGTACCCACTGCTGGTACCCACACTTGTACCCACTGCTGGTACCCACTGCTGGTACCCACACTTGTACCCACTGCTGTTACCCACTGCTGGTGCCCACTGCTGGTACCCACTGCTGGTGCCCACTGCTGGTACCCACACTTGTACCCACTGCTGGTATCCACTGCTGGTACCCACACTTGTACCCACTGCTGGTACTCACTGCTGGTACTCACTGGTGGTACCCACACTTGTACCCACTGCTGGTACCCACACTTGTACCCACTGCTGGTACCCACACTTGTACCCACTGCTGGTGCCCACTGCTGGTACCCACACTTGTACCCACTGCTGGTATCCACTGCTGGTACCCACACTTGTACCCACTGCTGGTACCCACTGCTGGTACTCACTGGTGGTACCCACAGCTGAGCAGTGCCGAGCTACGCGGCCATGTTGTGCCACCAGTACGCACAGCCGTTGGAAAGACAAAGCTGAGCGCCACAACAAGTGCAAGGCAATAGTTCATAAATCAGATAATAATTAAACTCAAACGAACAAAGCCAGGAACGGAGGATGCAATACTGGAGCATGACAAGCGAACCTACAAATCCACCAAAGTATTTAAAAAAAGTTTTGGCAATACTTTTTATAGATAGGGAAGTATAAACATCAGCTAGCTCAAAGTTAAATTTTCTGTATATCTCGAGCAGTTAGCATACAAAAACATTTAAGATTTCTTTTAAACTAGAAACAGTGAACACAATTATAATTAAATGCTGTAGACATCATAGGGAATGGTGAGAGAGGTGAGGTCTGGAATGGAAAATGGGGTGTGGGTGTGGGGGTGCTGGGGGGGGGGGGGGGTAGGGACGGGGGGAAGGGGAAAGGGGGAAACATGGTCAGGAGATATTGGGTGAGGGGCCTTTTCTTGTTATTATTGTAAATATTGTATTTATATTGATAATGATGGCGACCACTTGATCTTGAATTTTGTCCAATTTTCCATTTCCGAAAGCAAATTTTTTCTTCAGTACAATATGTCGATTGGAGGACTTGGCAAAGACGCTTTTTGTTTTAACGTCGCATAACTTACACTAGTGAGCACACGCATAACTTATACTAGTGAGCACACGCATAACTTATACTAGTGAGCACACACATAACTTATACTAGTGATCACACGCATAACTTATACTAGTGAGCACACGCATAACTTATACTAGTGAGCACACGCATAACTTATACTAGTGAGCACGCGCATAACTTATACTAGTGAGCACGCGCATAACTTATATTAGTGAGCACGCGCATAACTTATACTAGTGAGCACGCGCATAACTTATACTAGTGAGCATGCGCATAACTTATACTAGTGAGCTCACGCATAACTTATACTAGTGAGCACACGCATAACTTATACTAGTGAGCACACGCATAACTTATACTAGTGAGCACACGCATTTATACTAGTGAGCAGACGCATAACTTATACTAGTGAGCACACGCATAACTTATACTAGTGAGCACACGCATAACTTATACTAGTGAGCACACGCATAACTTATACTAGTGAGCTCACGCATAACTTATACTAGTGAGCACGCGCATAACTTATACTAGTGAGCACGCGTATAACTTATACTAGTGAGCACGCGCATAACTTATACTAGTGAGCACGCGCATAATTTATTCTAGTGAGCATGCGCATAACTTATACTAGTGAGCACGCGCATAACTTATACTAGTGAGCACGCGCATAACTTATACTAGTGAGAACGCGCATAACTTATACTAGTGAGCACGCGCATAACTTATACTAGTGAGCACGCGCATAACTTATACTAGTGAGCTCGCGCATAACTTATACTAGTGAGCACGCGCATAACTTATACTAGTGAGCACGCGCATAACTTATACTAGTGAGCACACGCGTAACTTATACTAGTGAGCACACGCATAACTTATACTAGTGAGCACGCGCATAACTTATACTAGTGAGCACGCGCATAACTTATACTAGTGAGCTCGCGCATAACTTATACTAGTGAGCACGCGCATAACTTATACTAGTGAGCACACGCGTAACTTATACTAGTGAGCACACGCATAACTTATACTAGTGAGCACGCGCATAACTTATACTAGTGAGCACGCGCATAACTTATACTAGTGAGCACGCGCATAACTTATACTAGTGAGCTCGCGCATAACTTATACTAGTGAGCACGCGCATAACTTATACTAGTGAGCACGCGCATAACTTATACTAGTGAGCACACGCGTAACTTATACTAGTGAGCACACGCATAACTCATACTAGTGAGCAAACGCATAACTTATACTAGTGAGCACACGCGTAACTTATACTAGTGAGCACGCGCATAACTTATACTAGTGAGCACACGCATAACTTATACTAGTGAGCACACGCATTTATACTAGTGAGCAGACGCATAACTTATACTAGTGAGCACACGCGTAACTTATACTAGTGAGCACGCGCATAACTTATACTAGTGAGCACGCGCATAACTTATACTAGTGAGCACACGCGTAACTTATACTAGTGAGCACACGCATAACTTATACTAGTGAGCAGACGCATAACTTATACTAGTGAGCACACGCATAACTTATACTAGTGAGCACACGCATAACTTATACTAGTGAGCACAGAAAACCGTGACCCAGACATTTCGGTATCTAAGATATCACGCTGGGGGACAAACACTTCCAATCGCAATTCCAGCGTTGGCAAGGAAAACATCATGATCCACTTTCCGTCACTCCATATGGTCTTTGACACGAGCTTTGTCACCCCCTCCAAACGCCACTGCAAATTAAGAAACACACACACACACACACACACACACACACCACGCACACACACACACACACACACACACACACACACACACACACACACACACACACACACACACACAAACTCAGGTCTCGGTACGATCGATATGTGGACACAATGTTCGTAATTGTTTGCTCTCTGGAGATTAAACTCCACGGGAGGTGACGTAATCCTGCTTAGGCCGTTTCCTCTCTAATATGCACGTGTCCTGAGACGACGGCTGATTCAGTTGAGGCTGAAATCAATAAACCTTAGTGCACGCATGACATATTACTTATATATGGAGCTCGCCCTGGTCGCACGAAAGAAATTTAGCGACATTCTATGGTTGCTATGGTTCCAGAACTCAAAAATACGTGGCCAAGAGAGCACAACAGTTCATTGATCGTAATGTCCTCTGCAGAAGGACAACGCTAGACAGCTGTGAAAAGTCTGACTTGGCCTATGACTGTAGAGGGTGCATAATCCTCCTTTTCCTCCTCCTCTTCCTCCTTTGTATCTCCTCCTCCTCCTCCTCCTCCTCCTCCTCCTCCTCCTCCTCCTCCTCCTCCTCCTCCTCCTCCTCCTCCTTCTTCTTCTTCTTCTTCTTCTTCTTCTTCTTCTTCTTCTTCTTCTTCTTCTTCTTCTTCTTCTTCTTCTTCTTCTTCTTCTTCTTCTTCTTCTTCTTCTTCTTCTTCTTCTTCTTCTTCTTCTTCTTCTTCTTCTTCTTCTTCTTCTTCTTCTTCTTCTTCTTCTTCTTCTTCTTCTTCTTCTTCTTCTTTGCTCCTGACTCGTGATGAACGAGACCATATTGGCTGTATATGAAGAGGGAACACAGTACTTAGCAACCAATCTTTCCTGACGATAGATGTATTACAAGCTATTATTTAACAGATGTCTTGCACGTTGTTGTAGAAGGTTGTCCAAAGACATGTAAGCTATTCACCACACCTTGCCGACGAGGTTAATCAGTGCCAACGCACGAATGGTTCTGCTTTTGCAGAACATTTCTTAATGAGGATGGGCGGTGCTTTACGGCCTATCAGCCTGCACAGGCTATGTAAGGCCACAAGAATTACTAGAATAGTTCAGAGTAAGCGCAAATGAAGTCTCGATGTCCCTATTCATTCGCCTGTTACGAATCGCGTAGGGAGACGCGGTTGGTCAATTCTAAACCCCCAACTCCCAGGGGGCTGGTCAGAACGAAGATATATGTGATGATTGGCGTGGCCTTTCGGAAGTTTCGTCGCCTGATCGGAACCCTAGGGCAGGTCCATGTATGTAGGAAGACAGTTGGTTTTACAAGCACGAGGTTAATGAGTAACATTTAAAATGTTTATTTAATCAAATAAGTCACGCGCATCCACGTCATGAAATGTTCTAGATCACGTGACTTTTAATTTATTTAATAACGTCACTGTCGCTTACATCACAGTAAACAGACGTAGGTGGAACATCATTGTCTCAGACGATGGACATTGGTCTGTCAATGCCACGACCACTCCCCAGCGCTAAATGTGCTGTTCGGACCATTAGAAAGTGCGCGATTAAAAAATGCCTAGTCCGGCAATTTCTGTACAACTTAGTCAACTCCTTCTTGCTGTTGCCATCTTCTGAAGTCTTCATCAGAAATAAATCAGTCGACTGAACTACTCTATTGGACTCTAGTAAAAATCAAGACCTTCCAAACTATTGAAATCTGGCAAAACAAGCAAAGATCACAAAGATCGCTGGGAAGTGTTGGAATCACAGGTTTAGTATGGAAACAAACGTTTCGGGCGTAGCCCTTCATCAGTTTATCTGTGATTCCAACACCTCCCAGCGATGTAAGAGCCCAAGTTCAAATCGACCGACTTCTATTCCTCATACATTTGTTGCCTTGTTGTTCTGAGTGCATGGAATCCTCTGATGATTTTCCTGGTCAAGATTCTCTGTTAGGTTAGGCATGACGCAGGATGCTGGTGAATGGTGTTTTACGGCCTGCCAGCCTTTGTAGGCTATGTAAGACCATTAAGCAAGACAATCAATAGAATTGTTTAGAGTAAACGCAAATCAAGTCACGATGTCCATAGTCGTTCGCCTCCTACGAATCGCGCAGGGACATGCGGTGGGTCGAATCTTGTAACCTCCGACCCAGAGGGGGAAGACATCCCGCTGGAACTGTGTGTAGCGTCATCATGTACATCGTTCGGAAAATTACTTGCCGTCGTACAAAGTAAGGCGTGTGAGGATGACATGTGTGGGCAATACGAAAACGGCCAAGACCTAATTACTGACAAGATGAATCTATGGTGACATCTACGAAGCAAGATAATAGTTTACAAGAGAATCTCCACGACGTCTTTGGGATAATGGATTTTGCTCTCATTATTCCTGGAGGGAGGGATGGCGAGAGAAAACACGCACACACACACACAGAGAGAGAGAGAGAGAGAGAGAGAGAGAGAGAGAGAGAGAGAGAGAGAGAGAGAGAGAGAGAGAGAGAGAGAGAGAGACAGAGAGACGGACAGAGAAACTGACAGAGAGACAGTTACAGTGACAGACAGAGACGCGGAGAACAAACGAACGAACCAACGAACGAAAAGTTATTGCTTAGGCCACCGGTCCACTGGAATGTGTGAATTACACAACAGCACTAGTGTAACGCAAAGAAACTAAACCCGGGAGATACACACAACTTATCAACAGTGCCATCCAGTCATGCATATTCTTATTGTACACGAGATTGACGAGTAATGAATGCCGCGATATATCGCGTTCTGTCCACTGTTTGATCACTTCCTTGAGCCCTGCTCGTTCTGGACTTGATTCATGGACATCCTGCTCCTCGTCGCTCTCCTCATGCCGCCCGCGTCGCACGAGATGTTAATTCCGCTGTGTCTAAAGGCAGTCAGCCGTCATTGCCTAGCAACGGAACTGTTGTGGCGGGAGTTTTTGCTGTAGGGCTTTGAAGGGTCGTGCGTGCAGGTTGCGCTTTCTTGCTGGAGGAAGCTTCAGTCGCTGGTGGAGCGACTGAACCACGCTCTGCTGTTGATGGGTTTCCGCCGGAGTCCTCAACAGGATCAGAGTCATCAAAGGCTGCATCGTTTCTTTCATCACCTTCAGACTCAATCTGTTCTGTACGAATCGTCGGGTTGCTTCAGCGATCGCTGCATCCAAGCGTGCACTAAAATTTCTCAGCCAGTCATTTTCTTCCATAGGCAGTTGATCATCCGATGCACTGGCTGCACTGGCAGCTGCTCCTTTGGAAGGCGACATTACTGCTTTCTCTGCCGCGATGTATGTGAGGCTATTAGAAGGCTCAAAAGTCAAGGTGGCCCGAAGACAAGGAGATGGTAGAGACGCACGTAACGTTCGTACAACTGTAGACGCAATCTCACCAAAAGCGGTCGCCGGAATTTCAGTTACTTTCCTAAACAATTTGGAAATGTTTTTGCTCACCCATGGCTCTGGGCACACGACTGGTCACGACAAAGCTGTGCAGGTGTGCCCTCGAGGAGTGGCGGTCGTAAGCAGTGGCTGTCCGTCACTTGGCCTGAATGGAAATACGACAACAACAGCATCGGACTCCCCTGCCAGCTTCCATGTTGAAAGTTCTCATAAAGCAAGCAATGAGGACTGCAGTACCTCGACAGCAGGCGGAAACCCGGCAACTGACATACAGATGCAGGATGAATAAGGCAGAGCAGAGGTACTAATGCGCTCCGCGCTGGCAGTCGCTCGGGGGGGGGGGGGGGGGGGGGAGAGAAAGAGTGAGAGAGAGAGAGAGAGAAAGAGAGAGAGAGAGAGAAAGAGAGAGAGAGAAAGAGAGAGAGAGAGAGAGAGAGAGAGAGAGAGAGAGAGTCGTACTCCATTCAATGAAATGGCTCACTCTTGAATTAGTCTGTCCATACAATGAGACAGCTCCTGTCATTACTCAAAGCTTCAACATTAATGTTTTACTGCAACTTACACTTTCACTACCCCAGTAGTTGCACGTGCCGATACTCCCGCTTCAGAGCTTTTATAGTCCAGGTCACCAAAACTACCTGGTCCGCCTTTAGGCTTTCCCCAAGGAGTACTATATCTCCTTGGCTTTCCCCCATTCTGTCGCACGGACTTCTTGCTATTCTGGCTATGTGCCGCCTTCATTCCCAACCATCTTTCGCGCGTCTATTTGTTGAGTCTCCATCAATGCCAAAGTCTCCCCTTTTCTGTGGCAGCCTATTTTCTCCGACACAACAAGAGGTTCCAATTACGCTCGTGCTTGATTTGGAGATGCGGACAACGCAGATTGAGCACAGTGCAGGGGTCGACATATTGTATGTCACTCTAATAAGGGAACACAGTAATGAGGTCGACATATTGTATATCACTCTAATAAGAGAACACAGTAATGAGGTCGACATATTGTATACCACTCTAATAAGGGAACACAGTGCAGGGGTCGACATATTGTATATCACTCTAATAAGGGAACATAGTAATGAGGTCGATTTAACGCTCCATTTTTCAAAACCGCGCAGATATCTTTAGATCGTGACGATGAAGAATAACAGTCACGTCATCCCAAGCAGACACTGAACCCCGGCACCTATCGCCTCGCACAATTGTCAACAGGTCGTGCTACAACGCCATATTCCGATCTTTAAAAAGATGCTTTCGTCAGCGTAGTAAGCATTCAGCGTGGCTGAGACTATAGTGAATATAGTGGCTGAGACTATAGTGAATATAGTCTCAGCGACAGGTTGGTCACGTGATAGCCTTAATTCTTCCATAACATGCATACCACCATTCTGAACACTGAGTCTCAGCCACGCTGAATGGCATACCACATCGTTGAGTAGGATTCCTCCACTTGTTGTGATACACTCGATACTGGCAGCCATCTTTTCGTCAATTCATTTTCTAAACATCGATTTCCCATAAATGTAAAACTTGTATGCGGTAAAATTCGAATCACAAGAGTGTAATATTGTGAACTCTACTAATTATAAGGACTTTGAATACAACAGCAACAATTATGTTTCATTGTGCAAGTAAAGCAACCAATCCCATCTGCATAATGATAATCTTTTGCACCGATAATACGATACACCCAGAAACCCGCTGAGTGCTTTTACTGATGAGGAATCATTAATATAATGTATGCTCAGAAGGATTAAACTTAGAAAAACTGCTTCTGAGCTCTCCGATGATATCGAACTTCGGAATCGGACGGATTCCTACAGAAGAAACTTCCACTCGATCAACGTTCAACTCAGACAACAGTGAGTAAAATCTTCCTTCTAGATCAGTCGATACACGAATGATCGAAGTGTGGACTCAAGCAGCTCGTCAAACAGTGTGAAGGCAGTTAGACCACAGGTTCCGGTCAGAAAGCATTTACTTGCGAGAGTATAACCATAGATTCACGAAACCAACCCGGAGCCTTAGGAATCCTTTTCGCTGCGTTTATACTAGTTCCAAAGATTGCGTGTATACACAATCGCGCACGTGCTGAAGGCAGTTTGCAACCTTATAGACGACGTTCGCGCTAAAAGTAGTTCTCAAATGATTTCCTGAAAATCTCATAGATTAGTTTTTTAGAACACCAAATTTGTGTTTATCTATCGGGATAAATAATTGGAGTGAAATAGAATCGTCTCTTTTTACTCTCAATGGTCTTTTGATCATGTTGAATTTTGATTGATAAAATCATTGGAATGTGGAGCCAAAGTCACGTGACCAACCTGTGTCAGAGATACTATATCTCTGTGTTCAGAATGCGTAGTAAGTCGTTCGCCTGTGGCCAATGTATTCTTGCAGGGGAGGTAATGTGACTGCTCTGTGAGAGCGTGACGGTAGCCCTATGATTCTAATACAGGAACACACCAAAGAAGTCGTGTTAACACTCCATTATCAGGGGGAATCTGTTTTGTTGAGACAGTAACGATAGAGAATAACATTTAAGTCATCCCGAGGGTCTAAAAATACATTATCCTCGACAGTCATCGGGAAGTTGTAACCTTTTTGTCTAGCAATTTGCTGTCTAGCTGAATCAGTCTCTATACCTTGCCAGCACAAACTATCTGAGAAAGTTTGTTTTTAAGTCTGCAATGAGGCAGCAATATCTCAGTCAGGAAGCAGGTGGAAGAAAAGAAAAAATGGGGGGATGGAAACTTTTTTCATGTGCGTGATCAGAGAGGTTGTCTTTGCTGTATGAACGAAACTAAGATCGCTAGCTTTCATCTTTCTGCTTTGAGGTCGGAACGTAGAATTTCATCCCATGAAATAAAAGCAGAGTAAAGATCTCCTTTCGCTTGAAACGTCGTCGACGAAGACAAGAAAACAGCCATCAATAGTAAGAATAATGTAAGCATCCACGATGTTGATTAAGTAGTGTGTTGTTTTTTTTTCCAACGGACAGTACCAGTTTTTAATCACCCGTATCATTATGTGACATATTTCCCCTATGCGAGCAAAGCGCTCATTTTAAAGAATTACTGACACTTTTACTGAGAAAGTGTAGCCAGAGAACAATACTAATTTTTCCAAATAATATGTGGAATGCACCAATAGTTTATTCAAACTGCTACATTATTCAAATCGAAATGTGGTTTGAAAGACTCATGGGGCAAGTTCCGACCATGTAGCTACATGATACTTCAAGGCTTATCATGTTACTCAGTGGTACGGGCAGTGACGTATACACAATTATTCCAGTCAGCTGTGGCCTATTCGTATGCAACAGTCCCCGGACACAAGATCACGTGAGTCCACTTCAATTTCGTTTACACTGGGTACTACGGCAAATTTAAACATAGCTGAATCCTCCTAGGTGGCTAAGAATTTCTGGCCAGCCAACCGACAGAGAGTTTAATTCCAGTTTTCAGTTTTGTATAATTCAAGATGAGCAAGATGGACAAATAAGCTTCATCATTTGCGCTCCAAGCACGAAGGGATGTCGGGCAGGCAGGCAAGTACCTATAAAGTAATAAACCGACAGTGCAAAACTCTAAGCTCTGACGTTCAGAGAAAACACATAAGATGCATCGAGACCTTGCGCTAATGTTCCCCTGGCTGCCAGACAAAAAGGGAAACCCCATGCACAGGAGAAAGTTATGCCACCACTGTACACGCAGCCATTTTCTCCTTGGATCATAGAACACACGCAGGCCTAGTAAGCGTGACGCGTTGGTTGTCACTAAGCTCTTGCCCGAGCCAGAAGTTTGGCAATGATATCACGCTTGCAGTATACTAAAAAAATTCTGAGGAATCACTCATGATTCATGCGCGTAGTTTTCTCCAAGTACAGATCAGATCATGCAGCAGCTGACTCATGCTGGCAATGGTGTTATCAGTCACCGAAGTACCCAGAAATCATGGCCATTTAAGGTCTATTATTAAAATCAGCCAGCCTTCAGTCTTATCATGGAATCTGTCTTCATTTCGTGACGTTGGTCATAAAGCATGGCGTCAGAGATGCCAAGACAACATTTTGAGGAAGGGTTGTGTAGGAATATCAATAGAGGCCTCATCTTCGTATGACAACGGATAAGAAAAACAGTTGGCTTCATTGAAGTCATCAAATTCAAAATAGCGGTATAACCAAAGTGGTAATTCGCAAAGGAAGGGAACACTACGTCAAAGCAATTGCCCTCTACTGTATGGAAATAATACACGATAAAACAAAGTGCTCTTAAAGCATAGCGGTCCATTTCGATTTTCAAAAACAGATAGATTTGTAAAGAAGAAATTATTGTCGATCCATATCGACTAGGCCAACACCAGTTGTAACGGCAGTTAAACAAACAAATAAAACCTGACGTATTTCAACATGAAATGTTGCAGCTGCATGAACGGATGTTGTGTTATTTCATTTTGGTTTTCTCGACAATCTCCCGGTCTTTCTCTGGCCTTGTTTTGCCGTTTGTCTGTCTGTCTGTCTGTCTGTCTGCTGTCTGTCTGTCTGTCTGTCTGTCCGTCCGTCCGTCCGTCCGTCCGTCCGTCCGTCCGTGTATCCGTCCGTCCGTCTGTCTGTGTATCCGTCCGTCTGTCTGACTGTCTGTGTATACGTCCGTCCGTCCGTCTGTTCGTGTGTGTGCGTGTGTGCGAGCGCACATGTGTGTGTCTTTCCGTTTTTGTTGTCTTCTCTACCTCTCTGTGTCTGTGTCTCTTCTATTTTTGTCTCGGCTTCCTTCTTAATGTTCGTGTGTCTATGCACGCGCACGTGCGTGTATGTCTCTATCTTTCACACACACACACACACACACACACACACACACACACACACACACACACACACACACACACACACAGAGTCACACACACATACACATGAACTCACGCACACGCACACACACAATCACACGCGCACACACACTCACACACACGCGGGCACACACACACACACACACACTCTCTCTCTCTCTCTCTCACACACACACACACACACACACACACACACACACACACACACACACACACACACACAATCACACACACATACACACATTCACACAAACACACACACACACATACACACACACACACACACACACACACACACTCACACACTCACACAGACATACACACACACAAACACACACACACACACATTCACACACACTCACACACACACACACACACACACACACACACACACACACACACACACACACACACACACACACACACACACACACACCACTCACTCATTCACTCAC
>JAWQFJ010012239.1:35000-37500 GCA_034096865.1 Theodoxus fluviatilis
AGAGGGAGCAAACCAAGATGGAAGAGACCGAAGACGGGGGCAAGCGGCGCGAATACTACTGATGGCATATTCAGTGTATCAGTTGTCCCTTGGTTCAGAGACACCGGGATCCGTGCTTATCCCAGTGGACTCGTAAATGGCTCTGAAGGCCCAAGGTATGAGCAGAATAGTAATGCTTACACGGAAATGCCTGTGCGGGACACCTTTTACGGTGGAAGAGTCGTTGCACAGGAGCAATCCCACTGTCTCAGCCGCCGAAGGCAGCATCCAGTGGTAGGAAAAGTCGTCACCGCTGGAGGCCTCTTTGGCTGCAGTGGATGGCCAGGACGTCTTCTGTGCCTTGTCCCGCCCCTCGCTCTTCACACAGCGTTGCAGCACCGCCCTCCTGGCCACTGGATGCACTGCTGATCTCTGCCGCCCAGTCCGCCGTAAATCTGTCTTTGCCTGTTAGGGTGGGCTTATCTCCAACTCACAGAGATACGGGTCACATTCAGCGACTGCGAAGGGAAAGAGTAATCCATTTCAAGGTCTTTCATTCATGCATGTCTTTCCGTTTATGCGCCCATGTTTACATTTATCTATTCACGCATGCCATCCATCCTCCTATCCTCCATCCATCGATCATCCATCCATTTATCCATCCATCCTTCCATCCATTCATCCCTCCCTCCATCCATCCATCCCTCCCTCCATCCATCATCCCTCCATTTATTCATCCCTCCCTCCCTCCCTCCCTCCTTCCTCCCTCCCTCCCTCCCTCCCTCCCTCCCTCCCTCCCTCCCTCCCTCCCTCCCTCCCTCCATTCATCCATTCCATCCATCCACCATCCATTTATCCATCTATTATCCATGTATCATCCATCCAACCATCCATGCATCCATCCATCAATTAATGCATGTGTGCCTCTATACATCCTCTCAGCTGTCCCATCTGTGTACCTGTTTACCAACAGCTGACCTGACTCAATTATACATGGCATGCTTATGTAATGTTTGTTTTTAGCTTCTCGTGGTCACATACGTAACAAAGTCTTACTTACAGGTCATCACAGGTCAAAGCATCTACGTCACTTACGTCATCTATTTTTTTTCTAAGGGTTGTGTTTTGCCTTCATAATATCGTACGGTTATATGTCCTCTTGCCTTCCCTCTGTGTGCCAGGGTTACAGTAGATCCAGGGTGTTTTTCTGCACAGCTCGTGAGCTGCTGGCATGTAAAGAAATGGAGTCTTGGCTTACCAAAACCCCAACCAACACCAGTCGTCCCAGTAGCCTATGGCCTTTCACAGCCTACAAAGGCGGATGGGCCAAACATCGTCCTTTTTTTTAAAACACCCAACTCATCGTTGGTAAACACGTTAGAAGGTAGATCTAGATCACCATCCTCTGTTTCAGTGCGCACGCAATCTTGACAGCTGGCAAACTAAAATCATTGCTACCCTTCCCCCATCTGAAAACCAGCTTGTATCGTAATCCGAGAACACAACCTCCGCGGTTTCTCCTATTTGTATTTGTATCAACTAGTTTATCAAAAATGTATTGCTCGATATCAACCATTTGTGTTTACGACGATTATGCGAGCACGCCGTTATCTTTCGGTTGTATGGTACTTGAACGTGTTTCTTCGTGACTGTCCTGATGTTACAAATGTACACATTATGTTCTCGTTTTAGTATGCACATAAGCGTAAATTAAAGTCAGAGAGAATCTTTAATGCCGTTTAAACAAGCTGATATATAAAATCGAGTTTTAGTGTTTAAAAGAAAGGATAAAGGACAACAAAGCAGGCACATATACTTCAGAAGCTGGGACACATATTCTGTTTGGAGAATTGGCAAATTCCCGAAGAACTCCTCTACGTAGAACTTGCAGAGGAAAAAAAGGTCAACCAATTGTCCACAGCGGTACAAAAACATCTGCACGCGAGATCCCAAGGCACGAGGATCGACTTGAGCATCTGGGAAGCAACTGCTTTAGACGGATGCGCCTGGAGACGGGGATGCAGAGGGGTCTGTCCCGGTGTGAAAGGAACCCGATGGAGCAGACGATTGGCAAAAGCGCCTCCGACGTCACCTTGCAGGCACGGACGCTGTGACATGAACTGCCAATCTTGCACAGAAGACCATGTGGACGGGATGCTTCTGGCACTCAGTAACACCAAGCCGTGGATATCTGCGACTGATGGACGTCTCCTTTACCCTGTTGTGACAGAGCTAAGCCCAGCGCTGGCTGCAGTTAGCTTCTACATGAAACAACATCTGGTTCAAATCCAATCCAAAACCACAGGCAAACGTCGCAAATGTTACTTCTCGCAGGCCACCCAAAGAGCGCAGTTGCAGTTTGAGTTTTTCTTAGTTGGAATGCTTTCTGCAATGGAAGCACACACTACGCGTCACTTCCCCGAGATATCTTTGAAGGTGGGGTGGGTTGCTGGTGGTGAATTGATAAAGTGCATCACCTCAAGGGCATTTCACTGACAGACATTTGAATCTCCTTGCAAAT
>JAWQFJ010012239.1:42500-62500 GCA_034096865.1 Theodoxus fluviatilis
GTGATGTGTTTGAGAACATTTGAACGTAATTATCCTTTGACTGGTTCTCTTTTCAAAAGCGTTGTTGTCCGATAATGGCAATGTTGTTGCTGTTTGTGATGACAGAGAGTATTGCTAGTGCTTATTTTTCACAGTTTTTAGTTGTGTTTATTGGAGTACACATTAAGGACAAAAATCGAAAATCCAACGCTTAAAACAATCGAGGCGACACAAAACGTGATACGTCAACCGCCGATAATCACTGCCCACCTCACCGTGGTGGTCATAATGTGGCATTCCTGATGTTTCAGGGGATCGTTTCACTTCTTCTTTGCCAGACCGTGTTTTGTTGTTGGATACTTTAGAAGAGGCAATGAACAGAAGGCGCCGAAACAAGTTACAAAAAAAGAGATGGGTTATTCTTCAGTGATCGATTTTGAAATGTTGACTTTTTACCACTTATCATCCGTGACAGCCATTATTAACATGCAACTAAAGGTCATTTGGTCACGTGGTGGGTATCTTTTATGGGAAATTCAAAGATCGTCAAACAATTTGAAATGCCATATCATGCTTAATACCTCCGCCAAGGAGGTTATGTTTCTCGGTCAATTAGTTAGTGCATTAGTTAGTTTGTTTGTTCATTTATGAGATATTCGGTAAAATACCAACAACAACAACATTCAAAGCGGATTCTGACGAAATTTGGTGCAGAGTCAGGGTTTTAACCGAGAAATAATCCATAACATTTTGGAGTTATCTGTCATCTCCATTCGGAGTTCCAACATAAAAAAGGAATTGTATTGCCTAGGCCAAAGCCCGTTACATCGCTTTCCTTAGCTGCAAGACGGCCTATTTTTAGCCTCCCTCAACCTCGTGCGAGATCACGATCGCAGCGCGAGAGGGTGAGCGAGTGGGTTTGCATGTTCTCTGCCACCGTCACCACTTGTCATGTTCAGCTGTGATACCTCCACTGTGGCTGCTTGGCGGAGGTTTGCGCTCCATAGTGCTGTCTGGTTTTGTAGGGGAGGGTCACACTAGCGAGCCTCCTGTCCCGTGCTAAAGGAGTTCACCTCGCAGTCACTTCACGGCTAGCGGGTGTAGTTCTCGAAGTTGGACGGATCCTAGAAAGCATCCTTGGGCAAGATGCTTCACCCACATCGCCTCTCACACCTGGGAATACAACCCGGTACTGCGCGCTGCACTGCGGTGATCGGCGACGGAATATCTTAGGAAGAATGTCCTTAAAAGACCGTTGATAATAGCAAAAATAACAAGAACAACGGCGATGGTGTTGTCGTCGTCACCACCACCACCACCACCACTACCACCACCACCACCACCACCACCACCACCATCACCACCATCATCACCACCACCACCACCACCACCACCACCACCACCACCACCACCACCACCACCACCACCATCACCACCACCATCATCATCATAATCATCATCATCACCACCACCACCACCACCACCACCACCACCACCACCATCATAATCATCATTAGTAGCAGCTACAGTTGCACAGTAGTAGTAGCAGCAGCAGCAGCAGCACTAGTACTGGTAGTCTTAAGAGTACGTATTTGGCCCATTTCTTAATGCACACAACCGGTTCTACGCAGTGTACGTGTTTGCATTTGGGCGATGGCTTTGTTAAGAACAACAGGATACAATTTTATGTAACAACTTATCGCTCACATTTGGGTCTCAAACCGCTCTCACTCTTTATCCCCTCCTCACTGGGCCACTTACTCAGACCTGTCCCGATGCCTGACGTCCAACATTGTGACATATTGGACGCACACAGGCAGGCACCAACATGCGCACGCAAACATGAACACAGCACACAGAAACATTCACGCATGCACGTACACGCAAGAACTTGCGCACTTGCATACCACCATCACTAATGCTATGCTTTATCTGCATCAGACTTTTTGCCACCCAGTCTCGCGAAGCACCTCCGACACCTACGGCTACGGAGTTGGTTTTAAATCGTTTTCCTCTTCACTCACGGTGCCTCTGACACAACAGTTGATTGCCAAGGGTGTTTTCTTTATCTGTCTTCTACAAAGTTGCTTTCTTGGACTGACGCAGGTTGCTTGGCCTAGGAAGGCAGCGAAATCGACTTGATGTGCTTTTTTCCCTGATGGAAGCCGTGCGTTTGGGGAATAAAAACCAGGTAAATCAGGTAACAAGGATTTCAAGCAAGTGATCGCCGTTCATCGGATGCTGGAAATGACAATATATTTCAGTACTTATTCAAAAATTGCAATGATTAATGAAAATTGGGCGGAGATGACTCGAAAGCCGTCGTGCTAGAAGAAGTGTGGTCAATCAAAAAATTGCTTGTGCTCGAGGAAGGAAAGAAATATCTCAATTCGAAAATAATGTCTGAGAGAACAAAAAGTTTTGCCGTAGAAGCGTCTTTTTAGACTTGGAAATTTCACTCCTACCACAGATCGAGTTCAGTTTTACATTTCAAGCCAAGACGCTTGATCTTAGTGTCATCTTGGGGCGATTCCCTGGTGGGTGGAACTTGTTTGCAAGACAGGATGGCTGACAAGGACCTCATCAGCTAATGCTAGCTGTTGCAATGTTTAATCCACAAATACATTACACGCCTTTGCTCAAGTCCAACTATCGAGTCACCCGGAATAAAACCGGGTTGCCCTGCTGAGATGGAAGGCTGTTCCCCGGTAGGATGCATTTTGTCGTGACTTTCCGAGGCACACGTGTGATTCGGCGTCGGCAAGTATATGAAATGTGACAACCTGAACTCCTGGGAAAATTCATATTATGCCATAATCCGAAATCATTGAATTATCCTTTTAATTCGTACATGAATGTAAGTACTAACCCCACAAATTAAGCAGCTGCAACAACAACAACAACAACAACAATAACGACAACAACTTCAATAATAAAACCATACGTATTTTTCTTGAGTTAATTCAACAGCCGCAACAACACACTTTACGTATTTCTGTGCAGCTGATAGTCTTAAAGATCTAGGAGAGCACGTAGTCAAAATCATTGAGAGGTTGGCTAAAGTTATACAAAAATCCATCATTGAGTTCATTTGGCTGAAAAAGTCAGTTCCAATTTGTAATTAATTAATTGTTGAAAACCTCACCTGGGAAAATCGAAAAACAGGAAGTGACGTCATATCTACTAGTCGCTTCAACGCACGGCGTCTGTCAATGCAGTTTCCACAAGCGGTGAGTCTACACCGGCCGTTTCACTGAAGAGGAAACGCAATGGCGCTGAATGCTAAGTTGCTGAATGTTCCATGAGAAACTCAGATGGAGTGGGGGCGCATAGATTTCCGCGGGACCCACCATTAAACTGCCAGTAGGTGCGCTTTGTACGAACATACCGTGCAAATTTTGTGCAAACATCATTCTTGGTCGTCTGCAGCAAGCACTTCGCTCCCGATTGCTACCCACACTCATACCGGTTGCAGGAGGAGATGGGATATCCGGTGAAAAAAAGAAGCTACTACCGAAGGCAATTCCATCCATACATAATTATGATCGATCGCGACCGACGACTGATGCCGGCCGAAAGTTCAAAGAGCGACGAATGCCGATGCCGTCGCAACTTTTATTAGTACAAGTATTTCGACGTGTCAGGCAGCCACAACCCAGTGACAACGCAGTTATCAACGGTCACTTGTACTCTTACATTAGGTGTTGTCTCTGCCAGTGTCTCTCCTACACTTGGTGTAAAACGTGTTGGTGAAGCATCTTACACATATGCGTTTTTGAGTTAATGTTGCAGCCTGTGTGAGGCAAACTAGGAGAGAAAATATTTGCATGGCATTTGCTCATAGCTGCATGCTCTCTCTCTCTCTCTCTCTCTCTCTCTCTCTCTCTCTCTCTCTCTCTCTCTCTCTCTCTCTCTCTCCCCCTCTCCCTCCCTCCCTCGTCATCTGCATCGCTGCAGTAGGGTTCATACTGGTATGGTTCGGGTATTGGAAAACGTTCTTCATCGTATTGTTCGCTTAAAATGCTGTCAGGGTCGATACTCTCGCAACCCATGTCTAACGTGTTGTCACAATCGCTTTGCTAAGCTATGTTCCGGCTTGAGGCCATTAGTCGATGTGACGTAATAAAACTTGCGCATGCGCTTTGAATTGTTTAATGAGTTTTTTCTGCCAAGTGAGAATGGGCTGTTTTACAACGCATTATCACGAAAACAAAATGTATTATACTTATTTTTAAGTTCACTAATACATGAAGTTATTCAATATCATTGTGTAAACAATAAAACTTAAGCACGCTCTCCTAGATCTTTGAGTGCATTAATTCATTTTCAATGTTCAGGATGTGACGATATCTCGCTTTTAGAAAATAAAACACTGTTTAGGGGAATTTAACAGTCGTCCAGGTCCATGAATTTGATACGGCGATATATTAGCTGCCATGTGTTATTGATAAACTGAGATAAATTGAGAATGGCTGGTACATTTGCCACAGCTCCACCGAATGCACTCAACAGCTCTCCTTGCACCATCCAAAATTACAACCCTGGAAGTGGCACGAATACACTGGTTCAGGCACAACGCAGCCCTGATTTAGTGTAGCAAGAGAACAGTGCTTCTCTGCCCCAGTGGGTTTGAATTCCTCATCGATTTCGCCACCGAGGGCACTTTTGTTGAACAGATTTACTTCAAAGCTTTGTTGTTGGAAAACACCTGTGCATATGGATCGATTTTGTCCCAGTCCAGACACCGACCTGCCTGGGCAGAACGGCAGCAGTGCACCTGCGTTGATTTTGACTAGAACACTGTACGAGATGTTTACTTTGCATCAGAAGCCCCTCACTAATGTAGCCTGGTACTTGTCATAGTGGTGGTAGTAATGGAAGAAGTAGCAGTAGTGGTAGTGGTGGAAGTGGTAGTAGTAGTAGTAGTAGTAGTAGTAGTAGTAGTAGTAGTAGTAGTAGTAGTAGCATGTCCAATTGGCCGTCCAACAGCGGAGACAAATTGCAAAAACGATGGGTTCATCCCTATCGAAGCCACGTACAAAAGCAAACATAGTAATTTTGACTTAAAAATCACACCTACTTCATGAGAAATGGACAAGGATTCGATATGTATGCTTTTTGTTTTTGTTGATCTTGTGTAGGGTATTAAATGTGTGATTTAATGCGAAATTTTCAGCGTGTTTGCGTCGCGCGCAAAATGGCACCATTTTCGCGCCTACTTTTGAAAACAGTGGTCAACGTCAAATCGCTTTTCCCGCTCAGTTACTTTACAAACAACGCTGAAACTTGCAGGATCGGCAGAGGAATGAATGTTCATTTTAACAGTGGGAAGAATATGTGTTTCCATCCTACTCATTGAAAGATATCAAGGTAAGAAAACAGCAGTTCAACTTGTTTTTATGATGTAAGGAATTGTGTGAAATTTATTCACCTTGCACACTCAGATTTATATTCTCTGTTCATTGCTGAGCATGCTGCTATCAGTAGTTATCTTTGACGTTGAACGAAGAGACGGGACGGCGTGTTTAAAGTGTGCTACCCTTCACCGAGTCCGCCAACAGTTTATCATCATTTGAGCGCGGCATGAAACCACAAATTCCACTTTGACTGACAAAGAAAGGAAACCTATTTAACGAATTCACCTTGCACATTCAAATTTGTCATCTTTGTTCAATTCTTCACATGCTGATAGCAATACTTCTTTTTTTAAATGAGCGTAGAGACGGGATGGCATGTTTACAGGTTACTACCCTACAACTTCTCTACTTCGCCGAGTCGGTCATTGACTCGATCTATATATAGCATGTTCAATTGGCCGTCCAACAGCGGAGACAAACTGAAAAAACGATGGGTTCATCCCTATCGAAGCCACATACAAAAAAGAACATTGTCTTTTTGACTAAAAAAAGCACACCTACTTCATGAGAAATGGACAAGGATTCGATATCTATGCTTTTTGCTTTTTTTAATATCTTGTGTAGGGGATTAAATTCGTAACTTAATGCGAATGTTTCAGCGCGTTTGCGTCTCCCGCAGAATGGCACCATTTTCGCGCCTACGTTTGAAAACACTGGTCAACGTCAAATCGCTTTTCCCGCTCAGTTACTTCTCAAACAACGCTTTAAGTTGCAGGATCGGCAGAGGAATGAACGCTCACATTAACAGTGGGAAGAACATGTATTTCCATCCATCTCCCCGAAATATAGCAAGGTAAGAAAACAGCAGTGCAACTTGTTTTTATGATGTAAGGAATTGTATGAAACTTATTCACCTCGTACACTCACATTTATATTCTCTATGACACAGTAAAGTGTATCAAGCTGATTCACCTGTTTCGACAGATTTAAAATCTATTAAGCTCTCAACTTGCTTATGTCAATTGTTTTTCATCTACATTGAGCGGATAGCCGGAATGACGTACAATTCACAGGGTTTGTCAACGTGCGGTTTGGCACGCGATGGCTGAAAGACTACAAAAACCTGACTCCAAGTCGACAATAGACCAGAAACATGACAACATGTTATTGTAAACACCGCAGCTGTTTCTACTGAGCCATATTTATGCACAACAGGTGCCTTCTTGGCTTCATTTGCTCTGTTTACATTGACTCATTGCGCTTTCATCCCACTACTTACTTAGTCAATCGCAGTGTGAGTGTCGCCACTCCAGACGTGATATTGTTATTAATAAATGCTTGTTAATTTCTTTTGCTGAAAACCAATCACTTATCCTCGGAGTCACACAGTTGTGTCTGTGAATGAACGTCCAGGCCGAAATGTGGAACAAATGCCGTGTTCTATTCAGTGAATCCTAGCTCCGACTTTATGTGTCCAGGTGCTTGAGCCTTGACTACTTGCTGCATCAGTGTCAGTCGACTTTGTTTTAACCATCATGATGATAACCCTATGCTCAGGTTCCATCTGAGTTCAGATAATCGATCTGACAGATAATTTTAAAAAGATCTTACTGGTTCTATTGCTACACTAGATGTGTATTCTCCATTCCTATGTGCTCGCGAAACAACTTCGACCACGCCGAGATCCGTCGCTTTTGATTTGACAGTGTGGCGTTGGCGTGCGAGAAGCAAACATGTAGACCTACATGTATATCAGTCGGGGCTAAACTTAATAGAGTATCCGACCACAGACTTTGCAAATGTTCTCTTTCAGATGATTGGATAACTAGTGGCACGCACTTTGTTTAAAGTTAAACTTAACTGCCTTACTCAATTTGGTTGAGCTTATTTCTTGAGAGAAAAAACTTTGTGTAGTAATGCAGCCAAAAATGCTGTCACAGTAATGTAATAAATTAGGAAATGTTGTTGCAAAACTTAGCAAGTTTGTAGGAGCTCGATCTGCTACACACACACACACACACACGCACACAAAATCTATATCCTACACCTTATCAGCAGTACATTGATGGGTGAGTGGATACTACTTTCTGTTTGTGTTTTGCTGCAGCATTTCGTGTATTTGTGTGTGTGTGTGTGTGTGTGTGTGTGTGTGTGTGTGTGTGTGTGTGTGTGTGTGTGTGTGTGTGTGTGTAGTGACTGTATCTTGCTTGCATATCCCTTCACATTCTACAAGTATGTTTTGTGTATATTTCACATCAGCTTGAATTATCATGACATGTATTTGCAGTTTCCCTATTCAACTGCTGCATCAAATAACTTAATTCAAGTACTGATCACTGCATGCATTACTTGTTGTTGCTAGTGTTGCTGTTATGTTTCATGAATAAATAAGTAAGTAAATAAATGAATGAATAAATAGATAAATATATACATGTTTTAAATTCGCTGAAGATATCATTTTACTTATATATCAACATTGCATTTTGCAGGGGGCCCTTGACTGCTTGGGATGCAAGTTCAACAAAAATCAGGGTGAAATCTTGCAGCCTCCTCATGTCTCTGGAGAGGAGGGAGGAGCAGCCTTGAGGAAGATTTTCTGCAATTTCCTGGCTGTGAACCTACTGATAACTTTACTCTTTTGTGAAAGTGACTATGAAGTAATACTGACAACATGTCTTCAGTACCTAAAGGGTGTTCCATAGTTCTACAGAAGTTCTTCATAAAGGGCTATCTGGTTTACTATGTCATCATTATAATGACACTTTTACAAGAATGAGTGAGTGTGTGTGTGTGTGTGTGTGTGTGTGTGTGTGTGTGTGTGTGTGTGTGTGTGGATGTGGTGTGGTGTGGTGTGGGTGTGGTGTGGTATGGTGTGGGGGGGTGAGAGGTGTGAGTGTGGTGTGTGTGTGTGTGTGTGTAGTGGGTGGGGGGTGGGGGTGGTGTGTGTGTGTGGTGGGTGTGTGGTGTGAGTGTGGTGTGGGTGGGTGTAGTGTGGGTGTGTGGTGTGTGCTGATTCTGAATGAAATCAACAGACCACAATACCCAATGTGAACTCTATGTTGAGAGAGCAAAATAAATGCTGTAGTTTGTAAAGGTGTGTTGACTTGTGTATTGCCAATGCTTAAAATCCTATGTTCAAATGTGCAAGTAGCATGGAGGGGTCTGCTTTGTGCCTAGTGGGTCTTCATGCTGCAGGTGTCATTTTCAGCACATCACTTTATGGGACAATAATTATGAAGTTAGGTTATCATCTAGTAAATATATTCTGTTCAAGACTATTTATCAACCTACAGGTATTGATTTCTAAAAAATATGCTAAGATTTTTGCATTCATGTTTACCTGGTCAGTGTATGCTCGGAGATGAGGTTTTCCATTACCCAACATATATGTTAGCTTTGTGCAAACAGAATACACATCAAGTTAATGTCAGTGGCCCTGGCCACATAATTAGAATGCTCAACCTGCAGTTGTTTTGTGACTAATACGTGAAGAATCTCAAACATGCATGGCTTTTATTGAGTATCATCCCTGAGCAATGAGCTACATTCACAGTGCCAGGGACAGTTGGGAACTATCATGTTAGAGCATACATCCACAATGTAGTTGCATGCTTCCCACCAAGGGGAAATTGTTTTTATGCATCACATACTTTTCCCCAATGACCAGGGGGTAAAAAGTGCAGTTTAAAAGCCCAGACTTAAAGAAAAAGAGGCAGGATAAAATCAGGTACCTTTACCTCTATTACATGCTGCCACTAACAATAAGAATATGCTATCAATGTAACCAATTTTGCAAAATGCAGATGACTAAAATATTCAAATGTATGCAAATTAGATCCCTTGATGAGTAGAATTTGTGCTTGTATTTGAGTTTAGAGCATCTTTAATGATTCAACTTATGAATGATGCTAATAACTCAACACATTTATGATTTACCTATGTATTTTGTTTTTCATGCAAATTAATTAATTTAAATATGCAAATGATACTGAATTGCATGTAGCTTGTTATTCAAATTTAGCTTTTCATTGTGAACAATACAATTTTCACAATTTAGTAATTTATTTTCATGGGATTCTTTCCTAAACTTTTTTAAAATCATGCACTATAAAAAATATGCAAATTTATGCAAATATATAGCAAGGCATGATACAGAGACTCTTCCAAGTGATGCCTTTGTATTCCTCACCTAAAAATGTGTGTGCACACCAATTATCACAAAGATATATCGTCTGCTTGGGAAATTACAGCAAAAAAACTACGAATTTTGTCATTTTTCTGGTCCACCGGCTTTGTTCTTTGTCTCTACATTGAAAATGTCCCCCAGAAGAGGGCATTGGTGGGCTGCAACTCTGGATCTACTGGGGCGATTTTCAAAATTCAAACTGTTCTGTGCTTAGAATCATTAGCTTTATGAACCAAAGTTAGTGGCATAACTGTGCCGTTTTTAGAAAATTTTCGATTGGACATGCTAGTAGTAGTAGTAGTAGTAGTAGTAGTAGTAGTAGTAGTAGTAGTAGTAGTAGTAGTAGTGGTAGTAGTAGTAGTAGTAGTAGTAGTAGTAGTAGTTGTTGTTGAAATAGCAGTTGATGATTACGATGATGATAATAATGATGACGAAGACGATGACGACTTCCAATGATATGCTAGTTGTAGTTGCTATTGCTGCAGTAACATGAGAAGTTTCCTTCCATACACCACGCAAATAACTTTGTGAAGCTTTCCATGCAAAACTCTAGTCTCTGTCGGTCTATTGTTAGCTGCAAATCATTTTATTGGAAAAATACATACCTGTGACGGATGCAGCTTGTAGGCTTACATTTTAATTCAGAATTGACATGCACCGATCCATTCATAGTAAACACTGTAATTGAGGCGCTTTACTAGGCAGAGTACTCGAGAAAGATAAATCTCCTCTAAACAGGCAGTGTACTGTGTATGCCAACCGTATTTCATGCCTAAAGCCGGTTTGTATCTGGTGTTTGCCAAGTGTTCGCAAATACTGGCCAAGTCTACGTTTGCCGGGTCTTGGGATATTTTCGCTGAATATGTGGTCAAGTGTTTCGGCTCTCAATTGGTTTTCGCCAAGACTTGACATATATTTGCCAAGATTTGGGATATTGGCTCGGCAGGTAATGCCAATAGATATTGGCGCGAGATACTCGTAAGATCCACTCAGTGCACAATGGCGGGAAACTATGTCACTTCGTTTATATGTACAGCCATTGCACACTTACGACATGGACATGATGCCGATCGATGCCTTATTGCAAATGTTCTTTTTTGCGAGATCTTGGCTTGGTTTTGTCAAGCTATTAAGAAGCGACAGATTTGCCAAGACTTGTAACACAGACACACACACACACACACACACACACTCACATAACTGGGGAAAACTCTTAGCCCTTCGTATAAGGTTTATAGAGATCGGCATAATAGGTTCGCGTGCCGTAGTTTCTTAAATGGACGAATTATTGACTTGTGAACTAGTTTTGGAGGGATCCAGGAACCATATTTGAGGTTCTCAGAGCATGTCGCCTGAAACACCCACAATCTTCACTCTGATTGGCTGGTCAGTGAGCTTTTTCGCGCCTTTAGGCTTGTTGTTTTGTGTAACACAAGTAAACCACGAGAGGTCGATTTTACTTGACCAATCAGCACACAGTTTCGGTCTACATCGAGCTTTGAGAAACATGATTACCGAAGTCTGCTTCGTACTTTGGGCACTTGACGAACCTCCCAAATCACTTACGCGTAGTCGAAATGTCGGCGTAGTAGGTCGAAGCTTCGACCAATTAGAACACATCTTAACGGAGGCGTTTCCGTGTGATGCAGAAACTATGAGATTTTAATGAGCTGAGCTTATATTGGACGTCTGTAAGGCGTTTGCTGTTGTCCTCGATGATGCAGTTACTGCTGCAATGGCGACTGTTTCAGGTGTTGCAGTTTTTTTCATTGTCGTCTTTCTCTGAACGTATTAGCACCACAACTATTGATTGAGTAGTAAAAATGTCAGTCGAACGGTAGTTCATGTTGTGACCTGATATGATAATTCTCCAGATCACGAAAGGACGAACTGCCAAATTTACGTTGGGACAGACAAATGGACAAACGATTACAAGTTGCCTGCCTGTCTGCCTGACTTATCGACTGACCGGCCGACTTACAACGTAGTTGAGAGAGAGAGAGAGAGAGAGAGATAGGAGCGGCCAGGGAGGGAGAAAGAGAGAGAGAGAGAGAGAGAGAGAGAGAGAGAGAGAGAGAGAGGAGCGGCCAGGGAGGGAGAGAGAGAGGGAGAGGGGGGGGGGGGGAGAGAGAGAGAGAGAGAGAGAGAGAGAGAGAGAGAGAGAAAGGGCCAGGGAGTGAGGGAGGGAGAGAGAGAGAGAGAGAGAGAGAGAGAGAGAGGAGGGGGGGGGGGAGGGGGGAGAGGAGTGGGGGAGGGGGGAGACGAATGCACGGACGAATGGAGAGACAGAGATTGGAAGGCATGCACACACTCGCGGGCGCGCACGCAAACACGCACGCACGCACTCACACATGCGCACACACACACACACACACACCACACGTACGCACGCACTCACACGTACGCGCGCACACACACACTACACTCATGCATGCACGCACACACACACTCACATCACATACACACACACACACATTCACACACAAATGCACGCACGCACGCACTCACTCACACATACACACACACACACAAACACACACCGCGCACGCGCTCACACACACACACATACACATATACACGCACAGACCACACGCATGCACGCGCACACGCACTCACTCACACACACGCACGTACACGCTCGCACGCACGTACGCGCTCACGCACGCACGCACTCACACACGTGCGCATGCACGCACGCACGCACGCACGCACGCTTGCACTCACGCACGCACGCACTCACGCACACACGCACGCACACACACACGCGCGCGCGCGCGTACACACACTCGTCTTCGTCGTCGTCATTCTTCTTCTCACCCTCGTTCATCTCTTCCTCCTCTTCGTTATTTTTGTCGCCCTCTTTCTCGTCGCCGTCTTTTTATTCTTCCGCCTCCTCCATGTCGTTGTTTTCTTCCTCTTTCTTCTTGTCATAACTCTGCATGTCATCTCACTCTTCCGGCTTCTCTTTATCGGAAAAATTACTGCTCCTGCTACTGGTGATGATGACGCTTTCTCGGCTAATGGTGATAATGATGACGCTTTCGCTTCTTCTACTGATAATGACGAGTTCGCTGCAACTGGTAAAGGTGCTGCTGCTTTCACCGCGAGAGAACCGGTGACAGAGCCACGAATACGAGTTAGATTAAGAGATGTGCATATTGATTCGATTAATAAAAGTCAGAGATGCTGAGTTTTGACAGTTGGATTCGAGACGCCATTATTGAAGAAAAATACGACCTAGCATTTTAAAAGGTGCGTCGGAGTTGTCTATATCAGTCCTCACAGTTGCCGCTAATTTAACATACAGATCCGAAACCCTGCATGGGACAGACAGTAAAAATGTAGAATCACAGGCGAAGACTGAACCCGCGACCTTTCTGTTAGCGCCCGAAATATAAAATTATAAGGTTTATGCAGGCCTCCTCTCACATCACATGTGGGCGTGTTAGAAAAAAAAGTCAATTGTAGTGCAACTAAATTATGTGTGATGTCGTCGTGCCTTCGCCAGCACCTGCGCACTGATATGAAAATGTCATACAGTTTTTCAGTCCTCTCTTGATTCATATGACAGCTTCTTGGACCGTTTCCTTTCTAAGCAAATGTTCTCCCTGAATCTTTGGACATTGCTGACGGAAGTTTCGAGAAGAGTACAGAGAAAGAAAGCAAGGCTGACAGGTGAGGAGAAGCTGGACAATAATGACAGAAACGTAGGATATGTGCATGAGGAACAATCGTGGGTCGGTGTTGGTCGCGGTGAGTTTGTGTGGAATTAGGTGCAGATGTCCAGATAAATAATATTTATAAATGGAAGGTAGTCACTTCTCCAAATAGTCAGTAGACAGAGAAGTTGAACAATGATGGCATAGGCGTAGAGATACATAAGAGGAACAGGGATGTGTGGGTGGAAAATTGGAAGGGCTTCCACTTTCCAGATTGTGTCAATACAGGGAAAACATTCCTAGAGGTCAGAGCAAGGGCGGGAGGAAGAGGAGGCAGACGGAGAGGGCGAGGGCGTGGGGGGGGGGTGGGGGGGGGGGGGGGGGGGGTGAAAGGAATCCATCTGGAGGCACGTTTGCACATTACTAAGAGTTCTTACTCATCCATAGCTGTCCATTGGTTCCGCCGTCACCGTCGCGGTGCATCCCAGTGCTGTTCCACCTTGAGCCCACGCCGTCTAACCGTCTCAATCGATAGATTGATCCATCCGCCTTGCTCGTCCTATGCATTTTTGTCTGCACCAAAGTCCACAGACAGTGTCTGGTTTCAGGGGTGCAATGGGCCAGACATTCAAAATTACCAGTAAGGGGACTGCATCGTTTGCATTTTCTATTCGGGAAAATCCACCAGGGAAAAAACCAGATAACTCATCAATAGTCTTTTATAGTTGTTAGACTCGTGACAAGAGATCGGAGGGGCGCGTTGCCTAAGGCTAATATCTCGCAAGTTTGGTGAGGAAAGCTAGGAAAGCGCGATGCAAGGGTGTTGCGCGCAGCTTCTCGCTCGCAAGAGAACGCAAGTTTTTGCGAGGAGGTTTTGGAGGTACTTGCCTAGCCGCGGATAGCGGGCACATTGAAATGGCGGAGTCCATGCGCTTAGGATTTATGTTGGCACTTGTGTACTGTACAGTTCCCGGTTTTAAAAAAAGCAATCCTTGCTTTCGCTCTATTCGGCTATTCTCCATGCCCTGAGGGCATGTTGTTGAAAGTTTTATATCTTTCCAATCGTTCAAAAGCCACAAAAATATGCTTTTTGCAAGAATTATACGAAACTATACTCGATGAAACTCATTAGATTTTATAAGCCGCCAGTTTATTATGGTTGGCTCGACGAGCAGAATGACGTTCTGGCTAAATACCCATTTTGTATGGCTTATTAGTGGTAGGAAAGATACAATACTGTCACCCGCTTGCTCTCAGGGCATGAAGGGGAGCAGAACAGAGCAAAAGCAAGGTTACACTTTTTTTTTTAAAACAGGAATTGTACAGCACACCTTTGCCGCTATGTTTACATACGATGGTGCTTTTAATCGTCTATGTGTGCATCGGGATTGCTTATAAATTGTTTTTACAAAGTTCCAATGCTATTCGCGATGTTACAATGATATCGTGAACAGGAACTCTGTGTAGAGAGACGGCGAGTCCATGCATAAGAAATTCACACTCTTCCGAAGACCTTGGAGGGGGGGGAGGGGGAGTGGTGATGGTGAACAGAAAAAGAGAACAAAGAAGAAGAAGGAGGAGGAGGTGGAGGAGGAGGAGGAGGAGGAGGAGGAGGAGGAGGAGGAGGAGGAGGAGGAGATGACGATAATAATAAAGACGGCGATGACAAACATTACAATTATGATGCATCCCACCGTCGATGGTTATGATTGTGACGAAGACGACCGCAAAGATGCTGCTGCTGATGCTGCTGCTGCTGCTGCTGATACTGCTGCTGCTGCTGCTGCTGCTGCTGATGATGATGATGATGATTATAATGCTGCTGCTGCTGCTGCTGCTGCTGTTGATGATGATGATGATGAGGAGGAGGAGGAGGAGGGCGACGACGACGACGACGATGATGATTATGGTGATGATGGTGTTGGTTGAAGTATCAATGACGGTTCGGCAGTTGTCCAGGCAGAATGCAAGAGTGGGAATCTTCTCTTACCAAAAGGACCTTGTATGACATTTACTTCGCGAACCCAATAACCTTCCTCTTTAATACCTAGCCATTAGCCACACATCCTTGACTGGTGGAACACAATGGCAGGCTCGCTTCGTTGCTTTCGTTTCCGAACGAATCCGGCCTGGATGTGAGATTTCATGCGATGTTGGCTTAACTGAGAAGCGGCTGTCACATACATCAAGTTGTGCCTCAGTAATGCCGACCTCCTTCATGCGCTAATGATGAAGATGGCCTTGCTACTTCCACTGAGGCTTTAGCGCAAAAAGCGCCGTGACATTGGCTGTGTGTGCAAGGCTAAAGACGTGGGATTCTTCTGATGCGAGCGGTCTTTGCTAATGACGAACTGTGGCGGTTTAGACCTTTGGGTATTTGGCATAAATGTCAGAGAATCCGGTAAAAAAACACACCATGAAAATGTGCTTCCTGCTATGAGTATCGTTCGCATCAAACCTGCCATGAACTTTGGGAAAATGTAGACGAGTAAGACAGATGAGAGAGAGGGAGGGAGAGAGAGAGAGAGAGAGAGAGAGAGAGAGAGAGAGAGAGAGAGAGAGAACGAACGAACGAACGAACGAAAGAAAAGTTTATTTGATCAGACCACCGGCCCATTTCAAAGGAGTTTACAATATCTCGTAGCACAAGTATATTACAGGTTCAAGTCAATTACAGTCCCGAGACAGTGTTACCAATAACTAGCTAATCAATTTAGAAACTGTCTGACTCGACAGATTTTAGTGCCTCGGATCTTCTCTTGAAAGCCTAGCTTCAGCAAGAAAACACTTACTGGTCTGACCACAGATGGACTCTCTGCTGAAAACAGGGTGACAAGATCATTCCGAGGGCTTCCTTCAAGACATACCATGATATATTGCTGACGAATATCAGATAAAGCAGGACATTCCAAAACAAAGTGAATTTCATCCTCATCTTTCTCTCTACATAATGGACAGAGGGTTTGTGATGGCCCAGAACTGTATCTGAATCTATGAGTAAACAAATCGCTAATACCCATACGAAAGCGCGCGTATACATTCTTGAATGCCTTCTTGTCAATGGCATGCAGATAACATTCTGGCTCGAGTACATTTTTTATCTCCCTGTACAATACAAATCTACTACTTTCTTCTAGTTTTGTTTGCCATTCCCGACGAAACTTATTCACTAACCTTTCTTTTAGCATATTCAGAAATGAGCGCTCGTTTGCAACAGTTTGTCGATCCCATACGTGTCCCAAATCATGTTCGATTAAAAGAGAGAGAGAGAGAGAGAGAGAGAGAGAGAGAGAGAGAGAGAGAGAGAGAGAGAGAGAGAGAGAGAGAGAGAGAGCGCGTTTTGACAATGTAAAAAAGAAGCCGTCGCCTTAAACTCCACATGACACGTGGAACAACTTCGCTGCAATCGGGGCGAAATTACACAGAGCTTTAATTTATCTGGGAAACAGAACATTTGTTTGAAGCAATGACATAGCCCTGTGAGAGAGCATTTAATTAATCGTCACTGCCTTACAGAACTGAACTAACCACAGGTATACAGCAAACTAAATTCTTTGGAGTTTTTGGTCGTATTCCCACATTCTACTTCGGCAACCTCTTAGGCTGTCTTTACAACGTAGATACAGTCACTGTGAGCTTCTCTCCCCGAAACACTTGTCAATTTAAGACAGAATTCACTTGAAATGGATTTTCCTTCTGCATGAATTGACTCCTTTCCAACGTAGAGATACAGTCACTGTGAGCTTATTTCCCCGAAACGCTTGTAAACCTAAGACAGAATTCACTAGATATGGATTTTTCTTCTGCAAAAACTTACTCCTTTATCGACTTTACTGCCACTAACAAGTTGTTGGAAGTGAAAGTAATGTTACCAACACAACCGGAAGCTGTATCCTTCGTTGCATGGTAAGAAAAGGAAACTATGTTAGTACTGCCGCGAAAATTGTTCATCTGGGCTGCGCTTGAAAGCACATTATTCGTGGGCTTCATACATGTAATGATATGTAAATGAGTTGCAGAACCTGTTAAAATGCAGTCAGACGCACACTTCTTGTCAGCGGCATTTGCATAAACCCCTACTCAAATCTGACACTAGCAAACTCGTGCAGCAGTCGAAAAAAATCAAAGCCTCGACACAAAGCACAAAAAGGAGACACGAGAGAGAGAGAGAGAGAGAGAGAGAGAGAGAGAGAGAGAGAGAGAGAGAGAGACAGAGACAGACAGAGACAGAGAGACAGAGAGTGAGGGGGGGGGGTAGAGACAGACACACATAGGCAGGCAGGCAGACAGGAAGGAAGGCAGGCAGGCAGACAGACAGGCAGGCAGGGAGGCAGAGAGAGAGAGAGAGAGAGAGAGAGAGAGAGAGAGAGAGAGAGGGAGAGAGAGAGAGAGAAGGGAGGGAACAGACAGACACACAGGCAGGCAGACAGACAGTCACACAGACAGGCAGGCTGGCAGGCAGGCAAACAGGCAGGTAGACAGAAAGGCAGGCAGGCAGGTAGGCAGACAGACAGACAGACAGACAGATAGACAGATAGACAGACAGACAGACAGACAGACAGACAGACAGACAGACAGACAGACAGACAGACAGACAGACATACAGACACAGACAGACGCACAAACAGACAGACGCACAGACATACAAACGGACTCTCAGACAAACAGACGAACGGACGGACAGATGGACAGACATACATACACACAGACAGACGTACATATAGATGCCTCCAACAAACATACGTGCCATAGCAATTCTCTATGAATGGTGCATTTATCTCATTCCATTTGATGGAAAGTGCAGGTTTATCGTGGAACCACTGAGACGGTTGCATCGGATGCTGGAGAAGCACTTTAGCTGATGTAGTGGAGGAAAGCTCTCGCATCATTTCATTATCTATCACGCTGCAGTGGCGGTGAGGCGTAATCTTCCGGATTCGTGTCTTCAGTCCGAGGACTATCACTCACGGCACCAGAGGTGCGGTGCAAATCCAATATCAAAGGCGTGAACAGGAATAATTGGGACAGAGCTTAATTCGTCTCAGCAGGTTCTTTGTTCAGCTGCAGAGGTTTACGAAGAGATGAAAACCCACGCAGCTAAATTTAATATACAAGAAACTGGTCGGGCCACGAATGAACCGCTCTGCGCTGTTTGCAAGCAGCCCAGGAGAATACGGCTTTATGTAAACTGAGTTATCATTATTACATTATACACGTTACGTTGAACGAAGAAAAAGTCTGCTTAAAGTTGACACTAATGTTGCTGTGCTTCTTTGTCCTGAGCAGGCGATCGCTCCTTGCAGGAGAGGCGTGGCTCCAACTTCGGCAAAGCAGGAGCGTGCGCATGCGAGAGGTCTTCAACACATTTCATTATATGTATAATGTTTCTCGACGAATGGAAAGTGTCAGATCGGGAAAATACATTCTAAAGTTTTTCTTCGGCTTCTCAGCGAAGGGTTCAGAATTCTTAACGTGGATTTGAGGATCGTCAGCACTCCGTGTCATGTGAGGCTTCGATGGTAGAGTGGGTGCGTGGGTAGACGCATCGTCTTCGATCTCCTAACCAGGCTAGAGCTGATTCAGTGTACCTGGGAGGAAACGTAGGGCCAGTACCCTTTTGTAACCGTCTGGTCAATTGCTTGTTGGAATGCTGGATGTTTAAAGTAGGTCTGGTCTAATGGGATTTTCCCTAAATTGTTCCCTACCCTTTACTCTTGCCCTCTGTGGATCCATCTGATTTCCCTTTGCAATGAGTGAGAGGCAAAAAACCAGCGAAATGTAGTCTCGATTTGATCTTACTTCCCAATACCAGTGCTTCGGGCGGTCGATGGCCTGACATAAACTACAGAGCCTGATGTGCTGTAAAACATCCGTGCCTTCGTCCCTGACTTGATCACGCCCTGCCTCCGTGCTCCTCTCCGTATTCGGTCATTTGTAATATTTGTTATGTCTTACTTCCATGTTATCTTTCCCTTGCCTCTCCGTCTCCTCTCACTTGTTGCGTTGTTGCTCTGCCCCCACTACCTCTCCTGCTCTTGCCTTCCCCCCTGTACACCTGTCTTGTCTGTTTCCTCTCACTTGTGGATCTCTGTTGACATCTCATTTCCATTTCTTTCCTTCGGCGTCTACCTCAATATATAATCTGCCTCTTCCCTGTACTTTCCACTATCCTCCTTTTATGCATCCCGTCTCCTCTCCCCGAATGAAACAGTTATACTGTTAGCATTCTGAGTGCTTTCTTGTTGCTTGAATTGGGCAGTTGTATAGTGCAGATTGTCATATTCCATACAGTTTACTGCTAAGAGAACAACCACATGGAGGGAAGCTGGGACCAAACGTGGGCGGGTGTCTCAGAGGCAATCCTGACGCATCATAACCGATCCTCTCGTGGGACCAGAGGCGCGTTTTGTTTCGAATAGTATTAGATTAAACTGTTCAGGGATGCGCGCTGTCAGCGAGCGCCCGCGTGGACAGGTTCAAATGAATAAGGAGGAAAGCTTTGGGCTTTGCAAGCGGTCACTGTGAGCGCTCATTTCTGAACATTAAAAAGAATATTTTCGTAAAGAAACGCGCCTCTTGTCCCGCGAGAGGATCGGGTATGGTTCATTCTAGGCTTGTTCAGGAGGCGCAGCGCAGCAAAGCTCTCCACGCGCTACACCCCTGAACGGCAATTTTGGGGCGTGCTTCACTCAGCGCTGTGCAGCACAGAGAAGCGCGCATCCAAGGTGATTCACACGATTTTCAAAATAGCGTCTTCGATCCCGCACTGGCCGTCGATGCGTAAAATACTCCTCAGAAACACCATGTTGAGACTTGAAC
>JAWQFJ010012239.1:67500-70000 GCA_034096865.1 Theodoxus fluviatilis
TTTACTCAACTTGACGGATAATGGGCTCGTGAGATCGATATAAATAGTTCGTACGAGTAATTGTATCTATTTGAGAACTGTGGCACCACACTATAAGTATAGATTGAGGTTTCGTGGCCTTGGTTTTTAGCTTGCTGACATTTACACTTGCACCGCGCACAGAAGTATTTTTTGATTTCCTTGTTGGTCTTGTTAGCCTTTCAGCCACGCGATGCCCAAAGCCTTTCAGCCACGCGATGCCCAAAGCCTTTCAGCCACGCGATGCCCAAAGCCTTTCAGCCACGCGATGCCCAAAGCCTTTCAGCCACGCGATGCCCAAAGCCTTTCAGCCACGCGATGCCCAAAGCCTTTCAGCCACGCGATGCCCAAAGCCTTTCAGCCACGCGATGCCCAAAGCCTTTCAGCCACGCGATGCCCAAAGCCTTTCAGCCACGCGATGCCCAAAGCCTTTCAGCCACGCGATGCCCAAAGCCTTTCAGCCACGCGATGCCCAAAGCCTTTCAGCCACGCGATGCCCAAAGCCATTCAGCCACGCGATGCCCAAAGCCTTTCAGCCACGCGATGCCCAAAGCCTTTCAGCCACGCGATGCCCAAAGCCTTTCAGCCACGCGATGCCCAAAGCCTTTCAGCCACGCGATGCCCAAAGCCTTTCAGCCACGCGATGCCCAAAGCCTTTCAGCCACGCGATGCCCAAAGCCTTTCAGCCACGCGATGCCCAAAGCCTTTCAGCCACGCGATGCCCAAAGCCTTTCAGCCACGCGATGCCCAAAGCCTTTCAGCCACGCGATGCCCAAAGCCTTTCAGCCACGCGATGCCCAAAGCCTTTCAGCCACGCAATGCCCAAAGCCTTTCAGCCACGCGATGCCCAAAGCCTTTCAGCCACGCGATGCCCAAAGCCTTTCAGCCACGCGATGCCCAAAGCCTTTCTCCTACATAAAGATGTCCACACAGGTGCTCGCCGTGAGCGCTCATTACTCAACATTTAACTAATTTTCGAAATGAAACGAGCCTCTGGTCCTACAAAAGATGGTTTCGGATTGCTGTTGCAAAACCCGCCTGCAAGTCTCAGCTTTCTTGTCAATAAAAAGGAAGGCCAGATGCTTCTTCAGGAGTACAAAGCGCTGCATGAGCGCTTCATGTTGGCAATTGAGCGCTCCTTGCCTCTCCTGAACACCTACAGATTTAGTGCAGCGCTTCACTTGTTAAAGGGGAGGTAAATCTTCTGCGCCGCATGTTGTGTTGATAGACGCTAAGAAAGTGTTTTCTTTGCCACAGCCATCGTTTATGCAAGTTTAAATGTATTCTGCATGAATAAAGTCCACTACTGTGTCATCCTTGCTTGCCATTACTCGCGAATACAGAGCGTTTGGGGCAAATAAAACCCGTTCCAGTCCCAAAATGATGTTTCTGATGGTTATTTTTCGCATCGACGGCCAGTGCGGGATCGAATACGCCATTTTGAAAATTGTCTAAATCACCTCGGATCGGTGATGCACAGCGCTGCTTAGCGCTGAGTGAATCACGCCCCAAAATTGCTGTTCAGGAGTGAATCACATGCAGTGCTGTGCAGCGCTTTGCAGCGCTGCGCCTCCTGAACAAGCCTCATGACATCGTTGTCACCTTGCTACCTTTTTTGATAATCAGAACTGCACATTAAATGTTCATGGCATGACGTGCAATTCCTCTTTTGGTACATAATTAAATGCTGTTCAAAGACTTAGTCATTCGAATATCTAGTGTACCCATTACCTTCCATATAGCCATATGTCAATACACTTCTTTTGAAACTGTAGCCTCACTTATCTCTCGCCGAGAAGTAGTCATTGGAATACTCAGATTGCACATAAATGCACAGCATTTAACTTCAAGGGGAATGTCTACGTTTTGATTACGTTATTCTGAAGAGTGGCAACGCTAGATCCGTTACAGAACATTCGCATGGAGGGCAAAACCCATTATTAGACGCTTGCAGCGGAACCATGGCAGATGGTTCGCTTATCTGTCTGCTTGAATGGCTTCCGGCGCGAGCAACTGGCAGCCGGGATTATGTAATAATAGGACAGCTCTGAGGTGTCTTGCTTTGTGATAGATGATTGCTCGTCGCACGTTGCTCCAAGCCCAAGCCGCACTAGTTACCAGAGCAGAAGAGGAACACCTGGGGGAAATTGCGCTCAATTATCATGCCCTGGGCCGCCACGTGGAGATGATGTTTAGGGGGGCGAGCGTGGGGGTTGGGGTGATGCAAGTAGATTGTGGGGGCTGGCTGGGTCGGGATTGGGAGAGGAGGATGAAGGTGCAGCACCTGGTTCGTGCGCCTGTCGTACCGTTCCCCTTTGACCTTCTCAAGTTTCTGCAGTCGTCCCTCATTAGTGAAGGCCCTGTGTGACGGTTGGCTTTATTGATGGGGGATCGATTAAGGGGCAGCGTTCAGGGAGCCCGGGTTTTCCTTCGACCTTGTGGCACGACAGCGTCCCCATGTACCAAGCTCTGCCAGTGTGGA
>JAWQFJ010012239.1:75000-80353 GCA_034096865.1 Theodoxus fluviatilis
GCACAGCAGTCCGATGTGGCACAGTGGCACAGCAGTCCGATGTGGCACAGTGGCACAGCAGTCCGATGTGGCACAGTGGCACAGCAGTCCGATGTGGCACAGCAGTCCGATGTGGCACAGCAGTCCGATGTGGCACAGCAGTCCGATGTGGCACAGCAGTCCGATGTGGCACAGCAGTCCGATGTGGCACAGCAGTCCGATGTGGCACAGCAGTCCGATGTGGCACAGTGGCACAGCAGTCCGATGTGGCACAGTGGCACAGCAGTCCGATGTGGCACAGTGGCACAGCAGTCCGATGTGGCACAGCAGTCCGATGTGGCACAGCAGTCCGATGTGGCACAGTGGCACAGCAGTCCGATGTGGCACAGTGGCACAGCAGTCCGATGTGGCACAGTGGCACAGCAATCCGATGTGGCACAGCAGTCCGATGTGGCACAGTGGCACAGCAGTCCGATGTGGCACAGCAGTCCGATGTGGCACAGTGGCACAGCAGTCCGATGTGGCACAGCAGTCCGATGTGGCACAGTGGCACAGCAATCCGATGTGGCACAGCAGTCCGATGTGGCACAGTGGCACAGCAGTCCGATGTGGCACAGCAGTCCGATGTGGCACAGCAGTCCGATGTGGCACAGCAGTCCGATGTGGCACAGCAGTCCGATGTGGCACAGTGGCACAGCAGTCCGATGTGGCACAGCAGTCCGATGTGGCACAGCAGTCCGATGTGGCACAGCAGTCCGATGTGGCACAGTGGCACAGCAGTCCGATGTGGCACAGCAGTCCGATGTGGCACAGTGGCACAGCAGTCCGATGTGGCACAGTGGCACAGCAGTCCGATGTGGCACAGCAGTCCGATGTGGCACAGCAGTCCGATGTGGCACAGCAGTCCGATGTGGCACAGTGGCACAGCAGTCCGATGTGGCACAGTGGCACAGCAATCCGATGTGGCACAGTGGCACAGCAATCCGATGTGGCACAGCAGTCCGATGTGGCACAGTGGCACAGCAGTCCGATGTGGCACAGCAGTCCGATGTGGCACAGTGGCACAGCAGTCCGATGTGGCACAGCAGTCCGATGTGGCACAGTGGCACAGCAGTCCGATGTGGCACAGCAGTCCGATGTGGCACAGTGGCACAGCAGTCCGATGTGGCACAGCAGTCCGATGTGGCACAGTGGCACAGCAGTCCGATGTGGCACAGTGGCACAGCAATCCGATGTGGCACAGTGGCACAGCAATCCGATGTGGCACAGCAGTCCGATGTGGCACAGTGGCACAGCAGTCCGATGTGGCACAGCAGTCCGATGTGGCACAGTGGCACAGCAGTCCGATGTGGCACAGTGGCACAGCAATCCGATGTGGCACAGCAGTCCGATGTGGCACAGTGGCACAGCAGTCCGATGTGGCACAGCAGTCCGATGTGGCACAGTGGCACAGCAATCCGATGTGGCACAGCAATCCGATGTGGCACAGCAGTCCGATGTGGCACAGCAGTCCGATGTGGCACAGTGGCACAGCAGTCCGATGTGGCACAGCAATCCGATGTGGCACAGTGGTACAGCAGTCCGATGTGGCACAGCAGTCCGATGTGGCACAGTGGCACAGCAGTCCGATGTGGCACAGTGGCACAGCAGTCCGATGTGGCACAGCAGTCCGATGTGGCACAGCAGTCCGATGTGGCACAGCAATCCGATGTGGCACAGCAGTCCGATGTGGCACAGTGGCACAGCAGTCCGATGTGGCACAGTGGCACAGCAGTCCGATGTGGCACAGCAGTCCGATGTGGCACAGCAGTCCGATGTGGCACAGCAGTCCGATGTGGCACAGCAGTCCGATGCGGGAGTGGCGTTCCTAACCACAGCGTCCACATCTGAAGGTCGAGGCTGGTTTGTCCACTCAAAGCTGGACCTCCCTCCTGAGACGCTGGTCAGTCGTCCGTTCCATTGGGTTCCTCTGCAACTGTGAGAGACCTCTTTGTACCCTTTGTCTACAGGCACTGAAATGAAATGCCAATGAAATACAGATGTAATAATGCAATTTGTGAAATGGAACTGATTCATTGACAACCTAATTATTCTTTAGGAATGTGTTTGGATCAATTTCACTACTCGCACACCATGTGGCTCGGGCAATAGAATAGCCTACAACTCTCCCCACGCACTTTGTAAGAGGTGAATGTCTAGGAAAATTCATGGTCCATATAAGAGCAGTGATTCTGGTAGTTATTGATTACATTACATAACATACGGAGGCTACTACTAGTACTAGGTTGCAAAGCCTCTTCCTTTCATCCATCCATCTTTCTATCCAACTATCCACTCATACATCCATCCACTCATACATCCATCCACTCATACATCCATCCACTCATACATCCATCCACTCATACATCCATCCACTCATACATCCATCCATCCACTCATCCATCCATCCATTCATCCATTCCATGCAACTCATCCATCCATCCCATACCATCCACCCATCCACTCACCCATCCATCCATCCATCCATCCATCCATCCATTTCCAACTCTCCTTCCCTCCCTCCCTCCCTCCCTCCCTCCCTCCCTCCCTCCCTCCCTCCCTCCCTCCCTCCCTCCCTCCCTCTCTATCTCCCTCCCTCCCATCCCATCCCACTCTATCCATTCATCCCGTCCCATCGCATTTATCCTTCCACCCATCCATCCATTTATCCATCCATCACATCCCTTCCCATTCATTCATCCATCCATCCATGCATCCCATCGCATCCGCCCTTCAGTCCATCCATCCGTCCATCCGTCCGCCCGTCCGTCCGTCCGTCCGTTCATCCATCCATTTATCCATCCATCCAAATATCGGTCCATCCATCCATCCATCCTTCAGGCAGTCCGTCCACTCTTCTGTCCATCTTTCAGTCCGTCCGTCCATCCATCCTTCAGGCAGTCCATGCATTCTTCTGTGTATCCTTCAATCCATCCCTCCATCCATCTATCCATCCATCGCCCGCTTGCATCTTGGAAAGCTGTTGACGCGCTGTAGTCGCCCTCTGCGTCAGTCAAGGAGGCGGACAGCACGGCCCGAGTTGTGGAGACGCTCGTGACGTTGTGTTCTAACTGGGCGAAGCTTCTGCCCTCTTCGCCAAAAGGTTGACTTTGCGTAGGTGATTTTGAGGGTTTGCCAAGTGTCTGAAGCTCTTTGAAGTCTGAGGTGTGCATCGGTGAAGCTGCGTCCTGATTGGCTGATATGAGAGAACTCTTTCCCGCCAGGATAGTTGTTGTTTTCTCTAACACAAGTAAACGAATGATGTCCGCCATTTTTTTCTTCGATTCGCATATAAAACACTCATTTATATAATTACTGATACACATACAATGCAATCGTAAGAAAAAAAAGAGTATGAAATGATCAAAGCTTTATGTAAAATAGATCAACAGTTCATTAAATGGCTACATTATTTAGATCGAAGTGTGGGTCGAAGTACCTTGGACTATATCGGGCCGCTAAGCATTATACCACATGGCCTATAATGCAGATCAGTGGTTCGGGTAGTGATCTATGCATGTCATTACGGACTCTTCTTCGACCATTTCGAATGCAACTGTCTCCGAACACAAGTTTGCGTAAGTCCAGTTGGGCCTTCGTTCAGTTCGGGTACAGTTCCCAGTTAGACCACTCCTTGATAGAGCTGTTAGTAGAAAGTGCGTTCTTCTGCATCATGGTCGTCACTTGGTAACTACTCGGGCGATATTCACCTGCCACTTTTATTGGTTGCTTCAACATTCTGGCCAGGTTTGTGCTTTCGCTCGCCCTACTGTTCAAGGCGCATTCTGGTACACATGTATCAGTGGCACACACAGTATCTTAACTAGCGCACCGGAATGCTCAAGACGGCAACCTTTTAGCGTGGCGGATGTTTCCCTGCATGCAGACATAATCCCCTTTCAGCGTGGCGGATGTTTCCCTGCATGCAGACATAATCCCCTGAGCATAAAGCAGGCTGCTACAACTCCTGGCAGTCAAAGATGTTGCCCATGCTTATCTCTGCGTGTGCTGTTTTTGTTTGTTATCATCATGGAGGGTTGTGCTCCGTCTCACCGGCGTCTACCGCAAGTCTTCCATTTACGAGATTCTTAACTGGAGCTTCGTCTGTTTCTGCAAGGAATGTAGGACACCCCATACCCTCACCTAAGCCCCATTCTCTACTATTCAGTCCCATTACTCACCCCAACCCACCTCCAATCAGCCTTTCCCGCCCACAACTTTACCCTTCATTACTTTATCACTCCTTAAAGGCCTCCTTACACGTGGACACATTTCTGGCAACTATGCTATTTCTATACAAAATGTCGTACTTGCAAATGGCAAAAAATGTTCCGGGCATGCTCAAACGTGGTAATTTTGTGGCAACTATGTTGTTTCCATAGGAAATGTCGCACTCGTAAGTCCCAAAAGCAATGTTTAGTCGATTGTCCATCCAATAGAAACTCGTACGATTTTTTCATGTCTGTTAGGTGCTTATCAAAGCCAATCAGATGAGCTCTTGCTTGTGACGTAGGGGTAGAGCTGTGTCCAGCAATGTCCCAATGGCGGCCTCGCCACACTCGAATAGAAACTTCTGTGGCGTCTGCTACTTCGTCTGTCAGTTGTAATGTCTTGACGCCTACATAAGAATTTCTTGTACAGTTCTACATTATTGTATCTTTCTCATGTGTATGACTGGGCAGAACGAAGTTAATAACGGATCTAGGATGCAATTGCACACCATCGGGCGTTTTTCTTGTTTTGTTTGTGAGAAACTGGCTGGTTGAGGACTCTGAAATCGGAAGAAATACCACAATATCACTATAAGCACGATGTCACAGGGAAGTCATCTATTAACACACTGCTTTTAGTGTACTACGTGTGGGTTAGTGGGTATTTTATCGATTACCTCGAGGTTGAACCGGGTTCAATATCCGGCCTATGCCATCGTCTGCCAAAGTTAAATGTTATATCTCACCCCAGCTATCATTTAGCATTTTACACACAAAGGACTGTTCTGCCCTTTGAACAAAACTTGCCACGCGTGAGGGGGGCCTTTATATCACCAACACCTCCTCCCCCCCCCTCCATCCACCCCCCATTCACCCCCTGGCAGACCCTGCTATCCGTCCCCACAGCGCCTTGCAGTCTACACTCACCATAGTCTCAAGACATTGCATTTCCCACCCCCACCCCCAAAGTAACTCACAAGCGCGCGCGCGCACACACACACACACACACACACACACACACACACACACACACACATATATATATATATACATAGAATTGCCTTTATTCTTCTTCCCCCCTCTTCTATCCCCACCCTCACCTTCTATCACTTCGCATCATTCCT
>JAWQFJ010012240.1:0-5000 GCA_034096865.1 Theodoxus fluviatilis
ACTCCTTAAAACAGCATTTATGTACAAAGGAAATCGTCCCGTTTCACCATAGCACATTAAATTAGGGGTTCTTGATGAAACATTCAAAAATGACTTTATAGCATGGAGATGAACACCTTCAATGGCTTCGCATTCATGAACTCCCCAAACCTCTGCCCCGTACAACAGAATGGGCTGAATTTGAGCATCAAACAGCTTGAAAAATACAGCAGCAGGTACATGAGTGATCTTCCTTAAGGTTCTAATCATAATAGTCAGAGCAGCTTTAGCTCTACAGGCCAGATCCTTCTGAGTGTTACGAACACAAAGTTTAGGAGTAAACTTAACACCCAGATATTTGTATGAATTTGTTATTTTGATTGTTTCTTCACCAAGGTACCATTTCTCATGGGAAGCTATGTAACCTCCTGACCGAAATATAACAACATTTGTCTTAGCAGTATTTATTGTCAGGCCTAACGTGTCAGAGGCATTCTTTAAACAGTTAAGCTGGTTTTGTAGACCCATTGCAGTATCCGAAAAGACCGCGACATCGTCCGCGAACAGAAGTATACTCAAGCTGGGTGTATTTGGCATGAGTTGTACACCGTGTTTTGCATTAACAGAAACTGTCTCTATTAACTCATTGACCATAATTGAGAACAAAAGAGGACTAATTTTGCAGCCCTGCTTCAGTCCCACTAAACTTTCGAAGAACTGGGACTGTCCCTCAGTGCCGCGTACGCAGTATTGTACCGAGTCGTACATTGCTCTGAGAATTTTGAGTAATCTCCCTTGAACCCCATTTCTTTGTAGAATGTCCCACAAAACATGGCGTTTGACTGAATCGAAGGCTTTTCTAAAATCAACAAAACATACATACACTTTTCTTTGCCTGCTAAGACATTTCTGCACAATGCCATACAAAACAAAAATATTGTCTATCGTGGAGTAGCCACGCCGAAAGCCAGCCTGTTCCTCTCTTTGTAAACCATTCATTTCAACCCAAGAAAGCAACCTTTTGTTCAAAATATGGACAAACACCTTACTAAGTATACTGGTTAGAGATATTCCTCGATAGTTATCGGGAGAGTCAAAGTCTCCACTCTTATGCACTGGATGAATAATTGACTCTGACCAAAGCTGAGGAAATACCCCTGACGCAAAAATTTCGTTGAACAATCGTAGCAGGAAAGGTAGAAGTAAATGTCTTGCACTCCGTAGCATGTCTCCTATGATCAAATCAGTCCCTGCCGCCTTCCCCTTCTTCATATGAGACAGAGCAACCATAACCTCTTCTTCAGATATAGGAGAGTCAAGTACACCGTTAGTGTCATTGCAGCTTGGAAGATCACGAGACAAATTAATGTAGTCGTCTGGGACAGAGTTCGGAGAAGAAAAGAGGTTTTTAAAATGTTCATACCACATCTCCGGAGAAATTTTAATCGCACTGGATCTCACATTAAGCTTCTTAACTTCTTTCCAAAATCTCTGGGAGTCATGGACACTGCTAGCCAACATTTCACTCACGGAACGCCTATACGCAGACCTTGTCTTTCTAATTAATTGTTTATATTCATTCCTAGATGTAATGTAAGCTGCCCTGTTCTCTTCTGTGTTCCTATGTAAATAGTGTCTTAGTTTTTTTCGAGCATTCTTCTTTGCCTCCCTACAGGTTCTGTCATACCATCCTCTACAATATCTAAATTTCCTATTATACACTATTGTTCTCTTTAAAAAATCAGCCGCTCTTACAAGACATGTTGAGATAGAGTTAGTTGCGGCATTGACGTCGAAATGCTCACCAGATATAATGTCCTCAGTTCTAGCTTCCATCATGATATTACTGAGATTACTAACATATTGATCAGTTGCATTATCGTCCCAAATTATTTTCGTGTAAGAAATCAGATCACTAGTACATTCATCCACTTTTGCAGTATAGTCAAATTCTCTGAGCGACAGCTCCAAGCACATATGCGGGGAAACGACAGATTCTCTCACAGACAGATTTTTAAACAATGATAATAGATCTCTCGATGAAATTATGTAGTCAATGACACTGCTGCCGTTGGGCGAAACAAATGTAAATTTGCCAGATTCCCTTTCATTCAAGTAGCCATTCAAGATACAAAGGTCAAAGGCAGCACACAAAGACAATAAGGCAAGACCATAATCATTAACTATATCATCCTGCGATAGCCGAGATTCATAGAACATTTCATTTCTAACATCGAAAATGCTGTTACTAGATGTATTCCATTTTGAAGTCCTCGCATTCAAGTCACCGCACAGGAGAAGACTACAGTCATCATGCATGCAACTTACATCAGAAAGGCAATTCTGCAGCAATAGTATACCGTCCGTCTCATTAACAACATCATAGTAAGGTGAGCCAGATGGCGGAGCATATACGAAAAGGACAACAACGTCTCTTTCAGACCTAAACACAATCTTGTCTACGCGAAATATTAGAATGTTATCGTAGGAACATTCAATGAGGTGAAAGTAGGGACTCAAATTCTTTTTAATGAGACATAATAGCCCACCGGACCTTCTCCCCCGCGCAGACAGCTTCACCGCAGGAGCAATATACTTATCGAAGGAGGAGAGAAACTGTGATAAATCTATACTCTCCACAAAAGTTTCTCCCAAACAAACAACAGAAAAATCATCTAAGTAATGGCAAAAGTCCGGGTCATCAAATTTGCTCATTAAGCCCTCCACATTCCACCACAAAAAATTAACAAAGTCCAATGCAAGAATTCTGGAGGGAATACCTGTTCCTGCGGGGCTGTTGTCTCTGAGGCCTTGGCCACCCCCCTAGCGGGTCCTTCCGCGAGGATTGGTGTGGGATCGCAGCCTACGGCCACCGTTGTCGCCAGCATCTCTCTCTCCAACAGTTTCCTCAGCGGCGGCAGTGCGGGGCACACGAGCCTCTGTGTGTAGTACGCCCCGCTTGTAGTAGGCAATGAGACCCTGCTCTCTGGCTTGCTGCAGTTCCCGACGCTGCCTCGGTGTCAAGTCCCCCGATAGTCCGACGCCTTTAACTTTCAGCTCATTCCTCCGTTCGAGTATGGAGAACTTGACAGCTGTTCTGGCAACTTTGGCGATCAAGGGTCTCGATTTTCCCTGTCTTCTCGTGCCAAGCCTGTGAGCGCGAACAATGTCAGTAACTTGAATTGGAGACTGCAGCACGGAGTTCACGATCTCCACGAACTTTCGCTCGCTGTCCTCACGCTCACCGTCAACCTCGGGAACCCCGTGCAGAATGAGGTTGTCCCGCCTGTCACGGATCTCGCGTTCTTCTATTTGTTCTTCCATTCTTTTGTAACTTTCGGCGATCAGATCTATTTCTGCTTCTTGATCATTAATTTGGTCACGCATGGCCCCTAGTTCCTTTTCAATGGAGGAAAGCTTCGCGTCCAAATCACCTAAGTCATTTCTCATTCTGTCTATACTCCCTTTCATCCTTTCTTCCATTTCATCCATTCTTCGCATAATCATTTCACCCATCCCTTTGACAATTCTATCAACATCCTCCATCTCACAAGGCCCGGGGTTGCGCTCTACGTCGTTGCACTGGAGCAAAATGCCACTCATGTCCACCACATAGCACACGGATGTTCCCAGCACCTCAGTGCGCGGCAACACAATCAGATCATGACCCAACATTCCAGCATAGAGGCTCCTGACACAAGTAGAGTTGACGACTGCCCTTCCAACCAGCCCGTAACCCCAAAGAACGCACAGGGAGAGAGTACAGATCATCATCCGTGCTGAGAAGTCAGTGAACACATCCCATTTCGCTTCCGGGCTGTATCGAGGGCAGCGCTGCGGAACACGGCGCGGCCTCATGCACGCTTCGAACGCTCCAATGCGTCGGCGGTAACAGTCAATGTCTACACCCATGGCTGAGCGTGACGATGCGAGGATATCTCTCACAACGAATATCAAAATGCAAAAGAGTTCAAATAAAGTCAAATATGACCCCACGCTAAATACACACGACTGTTCTCACCCGAAAGCCTCACACACACATCGCAAGAATAAAAGACGTCCAGCAAGTGGGTTCAGCGCGACGGAGCGCAAACACTGCGCACAAGCGAACTGTCAGTAGCCTAACAGAGTACACATAAAGTCATAATTATACATATAGAAAGAAAAAAAACCGTTCAAGCTGACAGGATATCTTTCCCCCGTGGGCTGCACACCCTGCAGCGCCAAAACAACAGCCGTCCAGCAAGCGGGTTGAGCGTGGCGGAGCGCGAACACCGTATACTAGCAAAACTGTCAGTCGCACAACGGAGTTCAAATTGAGTCACAATCAGTTCAATGATGAATTCACTTTATAAACTCACTGATAGTATCCGCCCTTAGGCTGCACATACAGTAACGTTATGAAACCATCGTCCAGCTAGCGGGTATGGCGCGACTGAGCGTGAACACCTCACACTAGAGAAACCGTCAGTAAATCAACGAATTTCAAACAAAGTCAAGATTCGAGTACACGTTAGACTCACATGGTACTTGTACTTTCATCCACTGGCTGCACGCACAACACCAACGAATACAACGACGAAAAATAGGCGTTTCAATGGCACAGATATCCACTGTAGTCACATTGTCAGCGGAGCAACAGCAAGCACGTCTGCACTCAACGAGGTCTCAACGAGGAGTGTGAGAGAGAGAGAGAGAGAGAGAGAGAGAGAGAGAGAGAGAGAGAGAGAGAGAGAGAGAGAGAGAGAGAGAGAGAGAGAGAGGGAGAGAGAGAGAGTCAGTATAATTATCGCAAGAATTATACATGTACAATTTCTTAAACATACTAAAATGGGTAGATAGTGTACCAGAGAAGCATATTTTAAATATGGAACTTGAAGAAACTACAATGAGAGAGAGACAGAGACAGAGACAGACCCAAGGAAAAAGAGAGTAGTCCTTTGTTCTTGAAAAATCAAGCATATGTGCAAAATGGAGTTTCGCCCCCACTATAGCTAGGCGGCAGGCGTTTTTGCCGCAGG
>JAWQFJ010012240.1:7500-33197 GCA_034096865.1 Theodoxus fluviatilis
GGGAGGCAGGCAGGCAGGCAGACAGACAGACATACAGACAGACAGACAGACAGGCAGGCAGGCAGGCAGGCAGGCAGGCAGGCAGGCAGGCAGGCAGGCAGGCAGGCAGGCAGGCAGGCAACAGACAGGCAGGCAGGCAGGCAGGCAGGCAGGCAGGCAGGCAACAGACAGACAGACAGACAGGGAGGGGGGTGGGTGGTAATTTGATATGCCCACATGCGCGCGCTGGCGCATAAGAGAGACGTAAAGATCTACCGCTCTGAAACGAAAATACACCATCGAATTAATTTTGAACTCTTGGAATCACTCAAACTGCAAAATGCATAATATGACTTAATCAAAACACTGCAATGCTAGTAAGGTCTGTGCGCCTAACAAATAGCAACTCTCAAACAAGAGTTACTGAGAGACACACACGCCAGCAGAAAATCAGAGCAGACGACACTTCACCTTTCACGTCAATCATCGCGCGAAGTTTCGGGGGACGCTGCATGCACACGAGTCCCGCAGAACACACACAGATCAAGCATGGAACTTGTTCGCTTACTTACCCGATGCATGTACAGTGATCAGGAATCGAAGGCGAGCTACCTCCAGCAGTGGCGTGGTTGAAACATTCCAATCACGCAGAAGTCGATCTCCCTCTCCCACCCTCCACCGATCGATTACATCGGCAACCGTTGCGAGGGACTGTCTCAAAACTCACATTCGCCTGCCATTGCAGGAAGTCGGTGTATGCTTCGCTATCAACCGCAGCAGATTCAAACATGGCGGATGCTTGAACCTCGTCAAACTACATGTATTGCAGTATTTTCGATCATAGGTGTCGGCCGTGAAGCACTTCCGCTCCCGCGTACCAGGATGTTGTTCAAAGTTTGTCTCGAGATTGCAAATCCATTACCGCCCAACGTGAGTAGTTATCGAACAATAAAAAACGCAATGCTCGGGTAACCAAGGTGGTTCATGGTTAATTTCCCCAATACTTTTTTTTTGGCTTTCGCTCCATCAGAATGCTTCATTCTATCCCCGACCGAAGATTGCGAACACGAAAGAAGATTCGGCGTTCCATGTGGAAGTTCTCAAGACAGCAGAAAGGGTATTGTGGCTGTACTTCTCTTGTGCTTCTGTCATCCCAATGATTCCTGTCGTACGCCTTTCTCTGTCTGTCTGTCTGTCTGTCTGTCTGTCTGTCTGTCTGTCTGTCTGTCTGTCTGTCTGTCTGTCTGTCTGTCTGTCTGTCTGTCTGTCTGCCTGTCTGTGTGTCTGTCTTTCTGTCTGCCTGTCTGTGTGTCTGTCTGTCTGTGTGTCTGTCTGTCTGTGTGTCTGTCTCTCTGTGTGTCTGTCTGTGTGTCTGTCTGTCTGTGTGTCTGTCTGTGTGTCTGTCTGTGTGTCTGTCTGTCTGTCTGTCTGTCTGTGTGTCTGTCTGTGTGTCTGTCTGTCTGTCTGTGTGTCTGTCTGTGTGTCTGTCTGTCTGTCTGTATCTGTCTGTCTGTCTGTCTGTCTGTCGGTCTGTCTGTCGGTCGGTCGATCGGTCGGTCGGTCTGTTTGTCTGTCTTTCTCTCTCTCTCTCTCTCTCTCTCTCTCTCTCTCTCTCTCTCTCTCTCTCTCTCTTTCTCATTCTATTTTATCTTCCTCCTTCTTTTATCTCCCTCTTTTCATTTTCTTCATTCTCTTATCTTCCTCTTATTAAAAAAACTTCCTCCTCAACAAAATAGTCCTCCTTATTTTATCCTACGCTTTCTTTTATCCTCCTCCTTCATTTATCCTCCTCTTCATTTATTCTCCTTTCTCCTCCTCCCTTCTCCTCTACTTCCTCCTCCTCCTCCTCCTCCTCTGCTTCCTCCTCTTCTACCTCCTCCTCCTCCTCCTCCTCCTCCTCCTCCTCCTCCTCCTCCTCCTCCTCCTCCTCCTCCTCCTCTTCCTCCCCCTCCTCCTCCTTTTCCTCCTCCTCCTCCTCCTCCTCCTCCTCCTCCTCCTCCTCCTCCTCCTCCGTCCTCCTCCTCCTCCTCCTCCTCCTCCTCCTCCTCCTCCTCCCCCTCCCCCTCTCCCTCCCCCTCCCCCTCCCCCTCCCCCTCCTCCTCCTTTTCCTCCTCCTCCTCCTCCTCCTCCTCCTCCTCCTCCTCCTCCTCCTCCTCCTCCTCCTCCTCCTCCTCCTCCTCCTCCTCCTTTTCCTCCTCCTCCTCCTCCTCCTCCTCCTCCTTTTCCTCCTCCTCCTCCTCCTCCTCCTCCTCCTCCTCCTCCTCCTCCTCCTCCTCCTCCTCCTCCTCCTCCTCCTCCTCCTCCTCCTCCTCCTCCTCCTCCTCCTTTTCCTCCTCCTTTTCCTCCTCCTCCTCCTCCTCCTCCTTTTCCTCCTCCTTTTCCTCCTCCTCCTCCTCCTCCTCCTTTTCCTCCTCCTCCTCCTCCTCCTCCTCCTCCTCCTCCTCCTCCTCCTCCTCCTCCTCCTCCTCCTCCTCCTCCTCCTCCTCCTCCTCCTCCTCCTTTTCCTCCTCCTCCTCCTCCTCCTCCTCCTCCTCCTCCTCCTCCTCCGCTTCCTCCTCCTCCTCCTCCTCCTCCTCCTCCTCCCCCTCCTCCTCTTCCTCCTCAACTTTCTCCTTCTCCTCTACTTTCTCCTCCTCCTCCTCCTCCGCTTCCTCCTCCTCCTCCTCCATCCATCCAGAATCACACCCGCGCACGTCATGACAAAGAAAGTATGAACGGAAAACTCCATTGTTGCCAGTCACAGTGCAGCCGATACTTGGTGAACTTGAGCCAAGATAACGGAGGCATAAACCCCTCTGCCCTGTGTGTCACAGGAATTTATAGTCAGTCTGGTGTATTGACTCCAGACCGAACGAATCATTATGCGTGTGGCTCGGCAGCTGTATTTCTCATTAAGACCTTTTTGGGGATGACAAAACAGATTGAAACGCAGCTGCAATGGTGGTCTGCCTTACCCTTCACGAAATGTCAGCACGATGACAAAAATCCTTTCACGGCAACAGACTGTCTGTCTGTCTCGCCTTGAAGTAAAACGTGACGCAGTGAGGGAAGTGAAGAAACGAGCCCAAACGAGCTAACCCGTGATTCAGCAGTGAACGTCCTCAGGGTGGGCGCTGTCCAGGGAGAAGTCCGAACGGGATCATTTCCTCCTCCTCCTTCCTCTGGCGTTTGGTTTGTTGTTTTAGTTTTGTGTTCTTTGTTTTAGTGCTTGGTTTTAGGTGTTTGGGCTTTTGTTTTAGGTGTTTTGGTTTTTGTTTTAGTGTTTAATTTTATGTTTTAGTGCTTGGTTTTAGGTGTTTGGGTTTTTGTTTTAGGTGTTTGGGTTTTTGTTTTAGGTGTTTTGGTTTTTGTTTTAGTGTTTAATTTTATGTTTTAGTGCTTGGTTTTAGGTGTTTGGGTTTTTGTTTTAGTGTTTAGTTTTTTGCTTTAGTGCTTGGTTTTAGGTGTTTGGTTTTTGTTTTAGGTGTTTGGGTTTTTGTTTTAGGTGTTTTGGTTTTTGTTTAAGTGTTTAGTTTTTTGTTTTAGTGCTTGGTTTTAGGTGTTTGGGTTTTTGTTTTAGGTGTTTGGGTTTTTGTTTTAGGTGTTTGGGTTTATGTTTTAGTGTTTAGTTTTTTGTTTTAGTGCTTGGTTTTAGATGTTTGTTTTTTTGTTTTAGTGTTTGGTTTTGTTGTTTTAGTGTTTTGTTTTAGGTGTTTGATTTTTTGCTTTAGTGTTTGTTTGTTTTTTGTTTTAGTGTTTGGTTTTTCGTTATAGTGTTTTGTTTTAGGTGTTTGGTTTTTCGTTTTAGTGTTTGGTTTTTTGTTTTTGTGTTTAGTTTTAGGTGTTTGGTTTTTGTTTTAGTGTTTGTTTTTTTGTTTTAGTGTTTGGTTTTTCGTTTTAGTGTTTGGTTTTAGGTGTTTGATTTTTCGTTTTAGTGTTTGGTTTTTTGTTTTAGTGTTTAGTTTTAGGTGTTTGTTTTTTGTTTTAGTGTTTAGTTTTTGTTTGAGTGTTTTAGGTGTTTAGTTTTAGGTGTTTAGTTTTAGGTGTTTAGTTTTATTTGTTTAGTTTTAGGTGTTTAGTTTTATTTGTTTAGTTTTAGGTGTTTAGTTTAAGGTTTTAGTTTTAGGTCTTCCAAAATATTCATCAATGGGTCCTGGCAAAACACACTGCTAATCAAATGAGGGACACCATTTTCAAGCAAATATCTGGTTGCCTCACAAAAAGCTTTCACAGTCATAACCAATTCTTTGTAGGTTTGGTGGGTAAGGAACATTTTACTTCTTTGATGCAGACTGAAATTGCCAGGACGATTACTGATACTCTGTTACCATGCATTCAGGTAGCCCAAAAAGTCTACTGAAAGAATCTTTTATCTTTCATCCTCAACAGAGGTGTATGGATCCAAATCTTTGTTTCTTTTCCTGTTCCCTTCAGACATGGAATGACCAGTGAGGCAGTCGTATGAGCTGAACCGTTCCTTCTGCTTCTGTTCCCAAGTGTGCTTTAATCATCTTGCCCACAGATGCACTGAGCACTTGTGCTGCCAAGCGAACACTCATACAAGTTGTACTTGTAAGACTGACATGCTGGGAGGTCAATTTGGTGCATCGTGTTTTATTGCCTCAACACTACCAGTGAAACCTGGTGCACTCATGTCAAACACATATGCATGCACACTGAAATCATCCGATATGCACAATTCCATCTGCACTCTATCCATCGGAAGTCTCCAGAAGAAACCAAGGTGAGGGCAATGGGTGAGGCGCTGCAATGTCTTTTTTCACTTCCTCAAAGCTGAAGTGGGCCACTTTCTCCTTCACCATGGGTGGCTCACGAGGAAACTGAAACAAATCAAATTAACCACTTTTATATGTTTGAATTAAAAATTCCATTGTTCAGTAACTGCATCATGTGTTTGCATGCCCATTACATAGACACAAGCACAAACATGCAATCACTCTCACAGTAAGACATGGAAGATCTGTGGAATGCTCAATGTCCATGAATACAAGCAGTGACAGGTTACCACAGCAAGCTAAAACACGTAGCAATGACAAATGGCCTTCTGAGTTATGCTGAGCGCCACTGTAATATTTGTAATAGAGGTGGTCTTTTAAAGATTGATAGCAATTGTCACAATAAGACAATTTGTTTACTGGTTCTTTTCGTGGGTCTGGCTTTGTGGGTCATGATTGACTTTGATGGCATCCATGCTGTTGGTAAACTGCCTGGGATGAGCCGTTGCTGCCCTGAAGGACCTAAAATGCACACGAGGAATTTGTGACAAATTGCAAAATAAAGCAATGTTCAGATGTACATCAAATGCACAAGTAATAGCTTATCATAATGTCATATTCTGCTGTTTTAAAAGTTTGTTGTCTGAGGGTTTTAGGAAGTCATTGACTTATCATTGCTGGAATAGGGAAAAGTGGGGCAATATGCACCCCACTTTTTAATTTAGAAAAAATAATCTGCTCTATGAAAAGACACATATACACAGAATATACAATTTGAGGACACTAATATCCAATGAAACATGCTGACTTTCTTTGGTAACCATGAAACTGAATAAATTTAAACACATTTTATTTCTTACAGTGAACGCCATGCTCTCGGGGCATTAAACCCCAGGAGGTCGGGACATTAGACCCCAAGCTAAAAGACATATTTTGGTACATTTAATCTCATCTAAAACATACGAAACAAGTTATATATGCATTGAACCACATAGGATGAAATTTTAGAAATCCATATTTTAATTTTAGTATAAATTTAACTGATGCCCTAGCAGACCACGAAGGATCAATCAGCATCTGTGGCAGAAAGATCACCAACTTACGTTTTGCTGATGACATTGATGGATTAGCAGGAAGTGAAGAGGAGCTGACTAGTCTTGTCGAGCACCTGGACAAGACCTCACAGGCACATGGCATGGAGATCAGCGCCGAGAAGACCAAGGTGATGACGAACAATCCTCGGAGCTTCAAAATGGAAATACAAGTGAAGGTCCAAAAACTGGAAGCTGTGAACAACTTCAAATACCTGGGATCTATCGTGACTGATGAAGGGTCCAAACCAGAGATACTGTCCAGGATAGCACAAACAACAGCAGCATTGGCAAAGTTGAAGCCAATATGGCGTGGCAGAAATATCACTCTCGCGTCGAAGATCAGGCTCATGCGCACGCTGGCCATCTCCGTATTCTTGTATGCATGCGAGTCCTGGACACTCACATCTGAATTACAGAGACGGATACAATCCCTGGAAATGAGATGCTACCGCAAGATTCTGAACACCTCATATAAAGACCATGTCACGAATAAGGAAGTCAGTAACAGGATCAGGAGAGCAATTGGACAGTACGAAGACCTGCTCTCAATCGTGAAAAGCAGAAAGCTGAAGTGGTACGGTCACGTGTCAAGAGGCAGTGGGCTGGCCAAGACCATCCTGCAAGGTACCGTACCAGGTGGGAGAAGGAGAGGCAGGCAGAGAAAGAGGTGGGAAGACAACATCAAAGAGTGGACAGGCTTGACCTTTGCTGACTCACAGCAAGCCACAGAGGATAGAGATCGATGGAGGAAGATTGTCCGAAAGTCATCGGTGGTGTCTCAACAACCCATCTCAGGGTTAAAGAGACTGAACTGAACTGATAAGTTTTTCTGCCATCAAACAGAAGCAAGATCTGAAACTCTACCCATTTGCTTTATTTAAAATAATGTCCGAACAAGTGTAGAAACTGCTGACTATTTTAAAACTTCACCACACATTCGCAACAAAAAAATAAAACTTGTTTAATATAGTTGTAAACCTGTATCAAAGGTCACAGATAAAGCTATTTGTCTCAGGTTTTATATTCTCATGGTTTCTTGAAATGGAACACACAGACCACTGCAAAACCATCCTTCCATCTCCTCTTTTTGATGGTGAAGGCAATCCAACAAGCTGCTTGTGATACCATTCAACAAATAAAGTACCAAAGATAGGTCGTGACAAAATCTTCCGACTAATAGTATTCTTTCTTTATTGTAAAACTTTTGGCCCTGAAAAGGGCCGTTTGTTTCTTGGTCCCGAGCGCTGGCCGTCAGGCGTGAACCCCTGGGGTCGTGCCCGGCGGGACTGGATGCTCCAGCAGGTCTGTGGCAAGCGGCTGCGGGTAGCGGCTCCCACTGGTCGCTGTCGCGCAGGCAGCGGCGGCTGTGGCTGCTGTTGGTCGCTGTGGCGCAGGCGGCGGCGGCTTGTGGCTGCTGTAGTGGCTAAGAGACCTACAGCTGTGGCCTGCACAGATAGTCGTTGGCTGGCCTGTAAAGAAAGTCGTTGGCAAGCTTTCGGATTACTCTCCTTCATCTGGCCGTATATGATTTCTATTTATTTCATCTGATGTGTATTTCCTTAAGGTAACACATGTTTTCCTGACATAATGCTACATAATCTGATACAGAAAAGTGAAGGGCAATAGGCACAACTCGTGTGTCTTTGGTTCATCATAGGTGTCATGATGGAAATTTCTTAGTTGGTGCTTGCAGAAAAAATGCACAGCGGATCGGAAGATTTTTTTTAAGACGTCGGCGACTCAACACAAAAATGTAACAGTTTCTATTCCTTTTCACATCACCTGTGCAGCTTGGCAGCAATGCTCTCTACACGTGTAGCAAGCGATGGGCACTGTACACGTGTCGCAAGCGATGGGCACTGTACACGTGTAGCAAGCGACGGGCACTGTACACGTGTAGCAAGCGATGGGCACTGTACACGTGTCGCAAGCGATGAGCACTGTACACGTGTAGCAAGCGATGGGCACTGTACACGTGTAGGACGCGATGGGCACTGTACACGTGTAGCAAGCGATGGGCACTGTACACGTGTGGCAAGCGATGGGCACTGTACACGTGTGGCAAGCGATGGGCACTGTACACGTGTAGCAAGCGATGGGCACTGTACACGTGTGGCAAGCGATGGGCACTGTACACGTGTAGCAAGCGATGGGCACTGTACACGTGTAGCAAGCGATGGGCACTGTACACGTGTAGCAAGCGATGGGCACTGTACACGTGTAGCAAGCGATGGGCACTGTACACGTGTAGCAAGCGATGGGCACTGTAAACGAGGCGTCGCGTGGAGAGCGTCAGTGTGGAACGTGTGGAATCGCCTCGTGCAATGCGCGCACAGAGTACGTCATTTTGGCCTTCGCGGTTCCCATCACTGGAGCAGGAGTTACAGGCGGTTCCCATCACTGGAGCAGGAGTTACAGGCGGTTCCCATCACTGGAGCAAGAGTTACAGGCGGTTCCCATCACTGGAGCGAGAGCTGCAGTAGCGTTCTGCGATTTAGAGACAGTTTTGACGTGTGAACAGTGCCCGTGTGGAACGGCCTCGTGGTATACGGCCTCTAGTTGAATCACCGAGTGGGGTGCATAGCTCCATTGTCTCCCCACCCAGCAGTAACACTACGTGCATGTGTGGGCAGCGATTGCACAATCGTGCGAGTAACCCTTGCATTCCGCCGTAGAAGTGCGGAAAGTAGGAGGAAGAGGAGGAGGAGGAGAAGGACGAGAAGGGGAAGGAGCAGGAGAAAGACGAGAAGATTGATTCATTGCCGACGACCCATCTTAAAGAAAGACAGGTATAGTGAGGCAATGTGTTACATATAGGAGTTTAAAACCCCCAGAGCCCACTAATTGAAATCAATGTCAATGTGATTTCTACGTCATCTTACACTACTTTATAGTTTGTCATGCTAAAACATTTAGTTTGATACATTGCGTTAAATTGTATGAACTTGATTACAGATTCACACGTTAAACTTTATCTTCTTTTACCCCGGAATGCAACACTCAGTAATACATTAAGACATAATTATTCGTGGTCATCTGGAGAGTTTTCCATCTTTTCAGAGCGCAGTGTCAAAGCATTAAATATGTAAATTGTAACATCTCTATCGCCCATCAATTAAATACTTTACCATGTCATACTTTGTCCTCTGTAGATATTTTAAAATGTCTTTGTTCCTTAAATCTCCATATACAGGATAACGAATTTAAAAAAGACTTCATCTTCATATTCTGGACATAATGAGCATTCTTTGCCTGCATTGTGCTCATTTCTTTGGCTTGCTCTAAGGGCGTTGTTCCTGGAACGGAGTCAAACTAATACATTTCTGAGTTTTCATTATGTTTACACTTTTTAATTTAGGTAGCTTTCGAGCTCTGGCTTTCTTTTCCATTTGAAGGATCTATATAATCAATATTCGTCACTCTCGCTAATGTGTATGTTCCACTCTTGCTGATGGCAGTCTCGTATTCTTTGTCTGAGGTCCCGAATAAAATCATTTCCATTGCTCGTTCCACCGTTGTCCACACGCCTGCAAATCCAAGTTTCGATAAGCATTGCCAGTTCGTTATTATAGAAACATTTTCTGTCAACAACATTTCATAAGCTTGTTTGGGCAACCTGTTTATTTGCTTATTACACGGCCGCAGCCAATACTTCACCGCTTTTATCATTTACATTATGTATTTGCCCAATGGAACACAATATTTGAACTTTTTGTTTGCTCCAACATTTAAAAAACCTCCTGCAGGCAAGCGTGCGCGCCTTTTCATGCGTTCTCATTTTCCCAGTCCCCATGTCTCAGATCCACAAAGTAGGACTGGTTGAATCTGGGCATCATATAAATAAAATAAAAACTGCTGTTTTCACTGTATGTAATTTCCACGCTGAATTAAGCAAATGAACAGGGATATCATCAACTCCTGCAGCTATTTCGTAAACTACTCTTGCTGATGCCTGTCTCACCTCCTCTTCTATCATCGACGCATCAAGGACATGACCTTGGACCATACGGCCATCGTTGTCGTACTGCGTTATGCGTTGCGAATAAGAAGACGCTGGAAGTCTGCTTTCCAGTCATCAGGGCTAGTGGAGGCTTTGGGGCCACTCTGCCTTGGACTCGCATAATCATAGGCCAGAAAGTAGGTGAATTATTTCCGTTACTGATGAGATTTTGACATGTTATCTTCAAATGATCGACTTTTCCCCCCGTGGATAAGCTGTTTATAGTGATTTCTTGGGTGAACAAAATGCTTTCTGTCTGATTGCGACCCCCTCCTTTTAGCTCGAAAAAGAGACTTTCGAGCCTCACGCTTTGCCTGTAGGCAGAGTGTGCCAAGCCACCTGTGCTGACCCCTGTGGCATACATCGAGCACTAGATGGGAGTGATTGAGTAAAACAGTGCAGATCCACATATACAGCAGTGTTTAACATTTATAAGGCTTGCTCAAGATAAGTCTGAACTGTATCTCTATCTAACTTGTGTCTGAGTCCCTGCGCTTTGCTGATGTCCCAAATCACTTTGATTATTTCCACGTCAAAAGTGGAAGACTTGACAGGGAGGGTGGGGTCTATTCCAAGACCTAGCTCCAGCTCCAGAGGCAAATGGGTTGTTATGGACACCATCTCCCACTTTCAACTTGACTTTAAGGTTTGAGTTATTTGAACACACTATCCCGTAATATATATAGGCCATGCTTCCCATTTCGCCATATGTTGTATTCCATTCAAAATATGCATATTATGCACTCCACACAGAGTAATCAACAATCTGCCACACTGGTTGGGGGCAACGATAGGAACCATTTCCCGGGCAATGACAATTATCAATATCCCAAACCGCATCGTCATCCTCATCTTCCAAATCGCCGTGAACATTCCAGTTGCCAATCCTCGCGATAAAGTCATTATATTAATATCCACGCACTGGAAATTCTTCTTGCAACTTCAGCAACTCTTCCTCAACAAGCGAAACATTACATGTTATTACCTTGTCATTGCATTACGGTGAATCATTCGGTGGGATATACTCACAGATGCTGTTAAAGTCAGTTGTAAAGTAACTATGTATTCTTATCAACATGCAGTCCAAGGCAAACTTAATTGCAGCTGTTCAGTGAGCGAAGAATCTATTCACGAGCATAACGGCACCGCCTGATCTGCGACTAAAGTGCGACAATTTCACAGCCGGAGAACGCAACACAATAATCACCACAGGAGGCATTAACATTATATTTCAGATTCGTGAATATCTCTAAAAGACAATAATTTAATGTCAGAAGACTCGAGGCATTTACGGAGGAGGGGGAGGAGGGGGATAAAGAGGGGGAGGAGGAGGAGGGGGAGGAGGAGGAGGGGGAGGAGGAGGAGGGGGAGGAGGGGGAGGGAGAGGAGGGGGAGGGAGAGGAGGGGGAGGGGGAGGAGGGGGAGGGGGAGGAGGAGGAGGGGAAGAAGGAGGAGGAGGAGGAGGAGGAGGAGGAGGAGGAGGAGGAGGAGGAGGAGGAGGAGGAAGAGGAGGAGGAGGAGGAGGAGGAGGAGGAGGAGGAGGAGGAGGAGGAGGAGGAGGAGGAGGAGGAGGAGGAGGAGAGGAGGAGGAGGAGGAGAGGAGGAGGAGGAGGAGGAGGAGGAGGAGGAGGAGGAGGAGGAGGAGGAGGAGGAGGAGGAGGAGGAGGAGGAGGAGGAGGAGGAGGAGGAGGAGGAGGAGGAGGAGGAGGAGCTCAAATCGAGATAGTCTAATCGAGATAGGATTAATGACGCGGCAAGCACAATTGCTGCTGAGGCGGTGAGGCAGGGCCGGGTGTAGAAAGATCTATGTGATTAAAGGTACAGAGTCTTGCAAATATATTTGATATATGCGTCAAAGATTTAAGAGTGGTCGGTGATCTCACCGAGATTTCGAGCGTTCTGCGAACCACGCGGTCATTAATGAAACGTGATTTTAGTTGCACTTGACGAAGTTCCTGGGTAATGCTAACCAACAGAACTTAAGTGTTTTGATTATTCTCATTTTCCTGTTCACTTTCACCCGGGTTGAAAATTGGCTATGCTCGAGCTCTTGTCATGAGGTGTAGACAGAAAGTTCGACGGTCTGGCAGTGACAAAGTATGGAATGGTATCATCAGTAAACAAGTTATACAGAACACTAGATTTTGGTGCCATTGAACCAAGAGTGAGGGCATACATGGTAAAAAGTGTCTCCTCGTGTGCACCGAATTTCAACCAAGTCTTGGCCGACTGATTGCCGTTAATCGTGACGGTTTGGCTCCTTTCTGCCTCGTATGATGTAAACCATTCGACAGCCAAATTGGGCAGACAACCCTCTCAGAAAGACTGTGCGATCTGCCTTGTCAATGGCGGCCCACCGGTCGAGTGATAGACACGTGGTCTGCATCTGATGCCAGAAGAAGGTCACTGATCACTCTCAACAGAGCCTCACAGTGCAGCTGTCTCGGTTCCGCGTCCTCTGATGTAGGCTGACTGAAACGGTTCAGAAAAACTGCTATCTTTAGGTGATCTGTCAGGCAGATTTCCCATGGAGATGCTCTGTCCACCCAGGGTGTTGAGGATTTTGCGGTGGCAGCGAAGCTGGAACTGCTCGAGGCGCTTTATGTGCTTGCGGTAGCAGGTCCAGGTCTCACAGCCGTACAGCAGGGACGTGAGAGCTACAGCTCTGTAGACGGCGATCTTTGTTGGGGGGGTGATTCCCCTCTCCCGCCAGACTCTGGTCCAGAGGTGCCCAAAGGAGTTTCTTGCCTTGGAGAGTCGGCAGGAGATCTCGGTATCAAGGCTGAAGTTTGATGAGATGCAGCTACCAAGTAGGTGAAGGCCTCGACCTGTTTTAGGGCTTGTCCGTTGATCCTGATGGAGGGTGGTGGGTTAACTGCCCCCGGCAGAGATACTATAGTAACTGGATCGCTGTCTGCGCGAAACGCGTCCGCCAGTGCCGTCTCGCGCAGGAAACAAAAGTTCTGGCAATGCTCTCTTCCGGTCTCAGTATGGGCTGGTTCCACTGTCCGCACAACAATAGTATGTAATGCTTATTTCTTGTGCTGTGCTTTATCATCTCTAGCTGACTTCAGTTGTGCAAAAACATGGTTTAATTTGCGGATTGTAGAGTCAGAGGTTGAAGTTGGACTGACAATTCGTTGAATATGAAGATTGAAGTGTGTTCTTTGATGTAGCGTCTGCTTAAAAGCACAGTCAAACCATTCCAGCTACTCTACGTCTCTACGACAAAACGGGAAATAACTGTGCAATTGGTGGTTGTGGAGCCTGCACAGGCCTAAATAGAGGGCTGTCGTTTCAAAGAATAAAAAACACAACGACGATAACAAATTCCATGTATCAGGCACATATAGATATACATAGAAACTGACCGCCGTCAATAGCTGTATAACGCTAGACGTAGTATCTTTAACCCGTTCTGTGTATTTCACATGTTTAAGAAACGTTTAGCAGCAATGCCTCTGACTTACAACACTATCCTACTTATTATTTAAAAAAATTCTGATTGATAATATAATTGCCAACTGACTTCATGAAGCGTCGACTCGCTCCTTGTCTTTCATGTATTATCTCGGTCATAAATGTTACACTCATCTTCGCTGTCCGAGCTAATGTAGCTATAGATTGACAGTTATGTATAATATACTATTTCAATGTTCTCTCTTTCTTTTCAACTACTTATTTTCAGTAAATGCTGCGTACTTACCTCAAGTATCTCCTCGATTAGCTGCTCCATTCTGTAGACATCGGGGGTGTAATTCATGAACTTGGACTTTCAGCGTGGTCTAAGACTAGTCTCGGACCACTGTCGTAGTCTACAATTCATGAACTTGGACTGTCGTAGTCTACAATTCATGAACGTGGACTTTGTTCAGTCGGCAGACTGAACTGCGGACTACGGTGGTCCAAGGATTTGTTAGACTACACACCAAAGTCCAAGACCAGCGCGAAATTAAATGGCCGACCTGTTCACGGTTCGCAAATAATAAGCTGTATTTTGGGACACTGGAAACCCATCCAAAGAAAGTATAAGCCATGAACAGCATTAAATTATGAAAGCTGTATGTTGATTGCATCAATAGGTCGTGAAAACGCTTACATTTTACAATTGGAAATGCAGGTCGACGAGCTTCGCGCACTGCTATTTATAGCTGAAGCGCGGACCGCTGCGACACCAGAAAGGGGCCGGTCACACCACACGAACTTTGCTGGAGCGTTCCTGGAGCGTTGAAAAAAATTCATCACCGCTCGTTACCGTGCACGACCGTTGGCCCCAGTTAAAGCAACGCCGTATACGCTCGGCGACCGCTGATGGTCCCTCCTACCGTTCCGAAAGTTTTGAGTTGCACAAAATATTGCGAGCGGTGAGGAGCGGGCAATGTTCCGCTCCGGCAAAGTTCACCACCGCTCCAACAACGCCCAGTCAAAGTTTGGCACCGCTAGACGCAAGTTCGTGGACGCTTGGGTCCGCTAGGTCAACGCAGAAATCTTGAACGCTGGACCACCGCTGCTTCGCCAGCTTTGCCCGAGTGGTGATTAAACTTTGGTGGACCGGTTGTAAGCGTTTTACGAGCGGACACGGGATTGCTGGAACGGTATCGGGCGTTGAAGCAGCGATCCATTGCAGTGTTGAACTTTGGTTTGGCGTTGGTATGGAGGTGTCGGAGCGGGACCAGAATTTGGCTACAAATACGGGGAGAAATGAACCAGGAGTCCATTTTGGAATCGAGCTGCCGTTGATCGAATTTGTTCAAAGTTGTACTACCATGGACTTCGATACGTTAAGCTCCGTAGTCAAAAGCGGTATAATACATGAGCCATGTCAACGTGAAAGAAAGATTATGGTTATTATTATTATTATTATGATTATCATTAAATTTCGCAGAACGCCGCTCTATCAACGCTCGGTCCACCGCTAAATCAACGCTCGCTACCGTTAAACCAACGCTAAAGCAACGCTGGCTTCAGCGGTGCACCGCTACGGCAACGCCCGTGTTTTCGATTTTTTTTTCCATTTTGTGCGCGGTGACGAGCGGTGGCCCCCTCTCCCTACCGTTCAAGGAACGCTCCAGCAAAGTTCGTGTGGTGTGACCGGGCCCAAACATTGTCCTCGAACCTGCCTGCTGCGGTTGACATTGGGTACAATGCTAGTGTTGTCTGATGCTATGAAAACGATACATTAAAATTGCATCTGTGTTATGAAAACACTGCTCAGATTAAATTGCTTTATTTTTGGTAACTGAGAAAATGTGTGACGATCGCCAGGGTTTCACGAGTTTGGTGGGGAAAGTGAGTTGAGGCTGATCGAGTGTGTGTGTGTGCGTGTGTGTGTCAGTACGTGTCACTGTGTGTGTATATTTATCCTCATCAAGACAGATTATTGTTCCACCCCTTCCTTACTGAATTTCAATGGTTCTCACTTGGAAATCCTGCCATATTGTAAAACTTGATCTTCTGCTCGTTTGCCTCTTGCTGATGAACTTAATAAACGGTGACACACACACACACACACACACACACACACACACACACACACACACACACACACACTCGAGCCAGCCTCACTCAGCTCGCACTTCATTTGTCACCTCCTCCCACGCTGTCCGTCTTCTTTTGTTTGCTTGGGCTGTGTGTATGCTGCTTTTAATGTATCAGTATCTTGCTAACACCGCTTTTATGATAGCTACCGATTCTCGCTCCGTGAAATCGGGGCTTTTCTTCGAGGTTTTGCTACCGATCGTGACTGACATTTTTGACGGGAAGTTTGAAGCGGTACGCTGAGGCTGGAGTTTGTGTGTGTGTGTGTGTGTGTGTGTGTGTGTGTGTGTGTGTGTGTGTGTGTGTGTGTGTGTGTGTGTCATTGTGTGTGTATATTTATCCTCATCAAGACAGATTATTGTTCCATCCCTTCCTTACTGAATTTCAATGGCTCTCACTTGGAAATCCTGCCATATTGTCAAACTTGATCTTCTGCTCGTTTGCCTCTTGCTGATGAACTTAATAAACGGTGACACACACACACACACACACACACACACACACACACACACACACACACACACACACACACACACACACACACACACACACACACTCTCGAGCCAGCCTCACTCAGCTCGCACTTCATTTGTCACCTCCTCCCACGCTGCCCGTCTTCTTTTGTTTGCTTGGGCTGTGTGTATGCTGCTGTTAATGTATCCGTATCTTGCTGACACCGCTTTTATGATAGCTACCGATTCTCGCTCCGCGAAATCGGGGCTTTTCTTCGAGGTTTTGCTACCGATCGTGGCCGTCATTTTTGACGGGAAGTTTAAAGCGGTACGCTATGCGCTTGCGCACTGGGCGGAATCCCCGGGAAATCCACATCATTCTAAAAATAATCCATGGACTAGGTCAATCAGTCCCAGCCTTTCAAGTCAACACCCAGTCTGGGTTCCTGAATCATAGACTCGTTGAGTCCAGGACTAGTCCCAGGCTACGCGGTGGTCTAGGACTAGTCCTGGACTCACAAGTCCAAGACCAGTGCTCGCGAAAGTCCAAGTTCATGAATTACACCCCCCGGAAACCGGAAATGATCTTTGCCAGAACTAAGGCGGAGCGGCACAGCCGGCACTGCGACTATATTTAGACTGTACACTGAGAAGTCAGTCAGCAGTCCATTATATTATAGTGTCTCTGCCTCCGGAAGTGACTGCATCAAGACATACACACATACACACACATGCACACATACACACATACACACACATACATACACACATACTCACACACACACACATACACACACTCACGTGTGCACATAATTACACACACACACTTACGCACACACACACACACACACGCACACACACACGGACAATAATTATATCAAAGAACAAAGAGAGAGAAAAAAGGCCATTGAATGAACAGAAAAGGGCACACGCGAGAAACAGTGACATGCATGCTACAGTGAGTACTACAGTGAGTGCTGCAGTGAGTGCTACAGTGAGTGCCACAGTGAGTGCTACAGTGAGTGCTGCAGTGAGTGCTACAGTGAGTACTACAGTGAGTGCTACAGTGAGTGCTACAGTGAGTGCTACAGTGAGTGCTACAGTGAGTGCTACAGTGAGTGCTACAGTGAATGCTACAGTGAGTGCTACAGTGAGTGCTGCAGTGAGTGCTACAGTGAGTGCTACAGTGAGTGCTACAGTGAGTGCACTGAGTGGGAAGGGCTGGGCGGTGGGTGGGATAAGCGCCTGCACAGACAGAGGACCACAAGACCACGTGACCAAAGTTTGGATCAGCAGCTGACGTTTCTCTCAATGGGAGCAGACGGTAACGATAACAAGCGCGCGTGGCCAGACGAAAAAGGTCATGGCGATTGTAACAGCGTCAGCTGGGGTAGAAAGGGGCCGGCCTACCCAAAATGCTGCCTCAGAAAGTTCGCAACGCTTGTTGGAGCTGTTCAACACGTCAACAATGCACAATTGTGACTGAACCCCACAAAACAGGCCATAAGTCGGTTTTTGCCTTTCTAGAGTTACTGACATAATTTCAAAGCTGACAGATTACGCGTACTCTATTTTTAGACAAAAGACGCTACACGAAAAATTCCACTACAGGAAGAGAGGGAGAGAATTAGTTTTTTTGCAGTGATAACTATATGATGTGCTGTATTAGCAGAAGCCACTGTGCTTGTTTTTTAGGAAGCTGGGATAATTACAATTATTTTAACATTATTTTCGTTTGATTCACATAGCATATCGGCAACAGATCGATTTTAGAGGGACAATAGAGGTGGGAATACCCAAAACAGAAAATACGGTGGGACCATATCTCTGAAATGACCAATACTCGGTCACAATGTCGAACTGCCATGTCGCGTATTGAAGATCACTCTATACTTCTTTTCCGTCATCATCACCACCACCACCACCACCACCACCACCATCATCATCATCATCATCATCATCATCATCATCATCAGCAGCAGCAGCAGCAGCAGCAGCAGCAGCAGCAGCAGCAGCAGCAGCAGCATCATCATCATCATCATCATCATCACCATCATCATCATCATCATCATCATCATCATCATCATCATCATCATCATCATCATCATCATCATCATCATCATCATCTTCGTCGTCGTCGTCGCCGCCATCATCTTCGTCTGTCGTATCACATCATGACAATGGTGAAGATGATAGTGCTTTCAAGCTGTCGGCAAATAAATATCACAGGAGCACAATGGCGCCATACTGTCTGTGTGAACAATCAGCAAAGGCTCGATGCATAGAGAGAACATCGGACTCGTCTGTCTCAGTTCAGCGTCTCGGTGCTGCCGTCGCTGTCGTCTTCACTGTCGTCTTCACTGTCGTCTTCACTGTCGTCTTCACTGTCATCTTCACTGTCGTCTTCACTGTCGTCTTCTTGTGGAGATGTGACTTTGCGCCATTTTCCAACAATGATGCGCTACGTCTTCCTCGGACACATTTCCATGGACGAATTTTGGCGCCTTTTCCTCCCACTCGCTTTTTCACGCTTGTAGACTTTTGGAGTCAGTCCACCCGCCATAGCCTTCGCCGTGTTGCCGTGTTCCTGTAAGGCCCACGCACCTGTGCTTCTTTCCCCTTCCTCCCCCACCTTGCCTCTCTGCGCCTGTGCCTACCACCAGAGCGCTCACCGTGCAGCTTCCATGATCAGCGGCAACAATAGGGGTAGAGGGGGTGTGGGGGCCAGTGGGGGAGGGACAGATACGGGTGGGAGAACGCTGTGGACTGTGGTCAGTGCGGGTCTGGGTTTGGTGGCTGTGATTCTCTCAGTGGCCAATGTCTTGCAATACAACCATCTTCAAGATGTGCGTCACAGACTGCAAACTCTGGAGGAGAGTGTGACAGTCAATAAGGTAGGACCCTCTGTGTGTATGTACACTGCACGTGTGTGTGTATGTGAATGTGTGCATGTATGTGTGTATGTATATGTGTATGTATATGTGTATGTATATGTGTATGTATATGTGTATGTATGTGTATGTATATGTGTATGTATATGTGTATAAATATGTGTATGTATGTGTGTATGTATATGTGTGTACATGTATATGTACGTATGTCTGTATATGTATGCGTGCGTGTGTGTGCGTGTGTATGTATTGTGGGCATAAGTGTGTGTAGGTGTATTTGTGTGTGTGTGAGTGTGTGTGTGTGTGTGTGTGTGTGTGTGTGTGTGTGTGTGTGTGTGTGCGCGCGTGTGTGAGAGTGTGTGTGTGTATAGTGTATGTGTGTGTGTGTGAGAGTGTGTGTGTGAGTGTGTGTGTGTGATATGTGTGTGTATGTGTGTATGTGTGTACACACACTCATTACACACAATTTTATTTCTCTTATTTCTGTGTTTAGCCATATACCATATACATTTTCCGTGTGTGTGTGTGCGCGCGTTTGTGTGTAAGTGTGTGTAAGTGTGTGCGTAAGTGTGTGTGTGTAAGTGTGTGCACACGTGAGTGTATGTATGTGTGTGTGCATGTATGTGTGTATATGTGTGTGTATATGTGTATGTATATGTGTATGTATGTGTATGTATATGTGTGTATATGTACGTATGTCTGTATATCTATGCGTGCGTGTGTGTGCGTGTGTGTTGTAGGCGTAAGTGTGTGTTGGTGTATTTGTGTGTGTGTGTGTGTGTGTGTGTGTGTGTGTGTGTGTGTGTGTGTGTGTGTGTGTGTAGTGTATGTGTGTGTGTGTGTGTGTGATTGTGTGTGTGTGTGTGTGTGTGTGCGATAAGTGTGTATGTGAGTATATGTGTACACACACTCATTACACACCATTTTATTTCTCTTCTTTCTGTGTTTAGCCATGTACTATATCCATTCATTGGACATTAATTCAGGAATACGTCTTTCGGACCTGTATATATGTATACCACGTTGGTGTATTTGCGATGCTGAGACCTGTCATACCTGGTTGACAAAAGTGTAATTCTACTTGTATGAATAAGAAGAATCTGGAAGTGAGAAACTGTATACACTCTACGAATATCGGCATCATTGACAAATAAACAAAAGATTTGAATGATTCATACACATGGAAATTCAGAGATGTTCAGAGTTTAGTAGTGACATGCGCAGAGTATTGGTAAGTAGCATGGGTGCATGGAGTTGTCTTTGAATTTCTCTGGCACGCATTTGTCATTGACTGATGTTGTTTGGCTGCCTATTCTGCAGTAAATGTTTGACTGCTTGTTAAATAACAAATACGTCAATGTGTACATTGTGGTAGAGATTGATGGTCACAGGATGGGCTACAAATGTTGCTTAAATTGTATACTAGTATGTCCTTGCAAACCAAATGTTTCATATTTATGTGATTTGCTCATGTATGCAGTAATTGCACGATGTTTCATGAACAAAATATGTTTAATATGTGTGCATGTATGTATGTGTGTGTATGCGTGTAATATATAAATGTCTGTATTGACCCGTCCACAGCCACGCCCCTTTCTCGCTGTAGCTCGCGCGGTATCACACGCAGGCGGCAAAATGGCTTCCACGCGAACGCCGACTGACTCGTTGCGTTGTATTCCGGACAGCATTTGTGTCTCATTTTTGTCAGACAGTGAGAAGATTTCTCAGACTGTGATAGACAGGGGTATGAATAAATACTACTTATGTTATTTAGACGAAATTAAGATCTATGAGCAAGAAAATTCAACGGTGGAGGTGACAGCTCGGGAAGTTGCATTGATGAGAAAGAAATTTACCAACCACGCTCGATTTGAAGACTTGATCGAGACAGGGGTCAACCTTTGCTCTTCGCTTACGTTGGATGGGATATATTCTGTTCTAATCCTGGAGCTTTATATAACCGTGCTCTACCCAAAATCTCAGAATTACCATCACGACAGGCAAGCGATGTAATGAGATGGTAAGGTACATAAGCATCCTCACTCAACCCTCACGCTCCCTCCCAAAATTTGCTTCCTGAAGCCTAGAAATGAATAAACTTATGTTAAACAACAGTAATGTTCAATTTCAAATGCAGATCTGAGACTCACCCCCGCGCAGACTCCTTTGTTTTTATTAAGCCGGTTGAGATTTAGCTGATCGTGTGGCCGGCAGCATGCCTTGATTCACGCCATTGCATCGGCTCTTCTGCTTTTTACAGAGGGAAATTGATGCATTTTGCCTCCTACTATTTTATCGGGATATCGTTGATCACCAGAGCATGTGCCCCACTGGCGTGCGTGTGCATATGTATTGGTGGGCGAAGAAGTGGGTGTTTATGTATGTGTGTTAGTGTTAGTGTGTGTTAGTGTGTTAGTGTGTTAGTGTTAGTGTGTGTGTGTGTGTGTGCTTGCGTGAGTGCGTGCGTGCGTACGCGTGTGCGTATGTGTGTGTGTGTGCGTGTTTGTAAGCGTGCTCGCGCGCATGTGTATGTGTGTGTGTGTGTATGTGTGTGTTGTGGTGCATGTTTATATGTGTATGTTCGTGTATGGTTGTGTGTGTTTGTGTGTGTGCGTGTGTGCGTGAGTGCGTGCGTGCGTACGCGTGTGTGTATGTGTGTATGTGCGTGTATGTGAGCGTGCTCACGCGCATTTGTGTGTGTGTGTGTTTGTGTGTGTGTGTTTTGTGGTGCATGTTTATCTGTGTATGTGGTGTCTGGTGGTGCGTGTGTGTGTGTGTGTGTGTGTGTGTGCGTGTGTGTGTGTGTGTGTGTGTGTGTGTGTGTGTGTGTGTATAATAAATAATAATAATAATAATAATTTATTATACTTATAAAGCGCCTTTCCCGAGGTTCTAAGCGCGTAACATATATACATACATATACAAAAATAAACATACAACGCGCGCGCGTGTGTGTGTGGTGTCGTGTGGTGTGTGCGCGCGCGCGCGTGTGTGTGTTTGTGTGTGTGTTAGTGTGTGTGTGTGTTTGTGAGTGTGTGTGTGTGTGTGTGTGTGTGTGTGTGTGTGTGTGTGTGTGTGTGTGTGTGTGCTATGGTGGTGGTGGCAATTACAATAGTTAGTGCATTGGTGATGGTTCTGTGGTGGTAGTGATGGTAGTGGTTGTAGTGATGGTAGTGGTGGTAGAGATGGTAGTTACGGTGGTACATACCAGCAGTGGTGATGGAAGTTGGTGGTGGTGGTGTTAGGTGAGAAACGTGATGATAACAACGATGACAGTATCACCTATGGTTGTCGACAAGAAATACTGATGATAATGTTGATAATGATGACGACGACAACGAGGATGAGGATGATTACAGAACCCCCAGCCTGTTTCTGACGTATGAACTTCTTCCTGGCAATATTAGATGCAGAACTATCACACCCAATGCAATAGTTGGCAATTACTGTCTGGGGTTAAAATAATCATTACTCTTCTACTACAACCACATCGTCTTCATCATGCCGCGCTTTCCCTAGCTTTTGCCGCCACTAATGTTGCCCAGTGCTGGGAAAGGAGGGGGTAAAGTGGAGGGGGGTAAGGTGGTGAGGGGTAAGGTGGTGAGGGGGAAGGGGTGAGGGGGAAGGGGTGAGGGGGTAGGGGGGTGGGAGGGAGGGGTGAGGGGGAAGGGGGAGAGGGAAGGTTGTGGGGGGGAAGGGTGAGGGGGAAGGGGGAGGGGAAGGGTTGTAGGGGGAAGGGGTGAGGGGGAAGGGGTGAGGGGGAAGGGGTGAGGGAAGGTTGTAGAGGGAAGGGGTGAGGGGGAAGGGGTAAGGGGGAAGGGGTGAGGTGGAAGGGGTGAGGGGGAAGGTTGTGAGGGGGAAGGGATGAGGGGGAAGGGGGGAAGGAAGGAGGGGGAGGAGGACTTATCGTTGCGCTCGTCTCCGCCACTTGAGAGATATACAAAAGTATTTTAAAAAAACTCCAAATCCGGTTGTCGTTTTGAAAAGCTTAATTCGTTCACTTGTCAGCTCACAGTGGCACAGCAGTCTCACAGTGGCACAGCAATGTCTCAGTGGAACAGTAGTCTCACAGTGGCACAGAAGTCTCACAGTGGCATAGCAGTTTCACAGTGGCACAGGATTGTCACAGTGGCACAGCATTGTCACAGTGGCACAGCAGTCTCACAGTGGCACAGCAATGTCTCAGTGGCTCAGCAGTCTCACAGTGGCACAGCATTGTCACAGTGGCACAGCAGTCTCACAGTGGCACATCATTGTCACAGTGGCACAGCAGTCTCACAGTGGCACATCATTGTCACAGTGGCACAGCAGTTTCACAGTGGCACAGAAGTCTCACAGTGGCACAGCAGTCTCACAGTGGCATAACAGTCTCACAGTGGCATAGCAGTATCACAGTGGCATAGCAGTCTCACAGTGGCACATCATTGTCACAGTGGCTCAGCAGTCTCACAGTGGCTCAGCAGTCTCACAGTGGCTCAGCATTGTCACAGTGGCTCAGCAGTCTCACAGTGGCTCAGCAGTCTCACAGTGGCTCAGCATTGTCACAGTGGCACAGCATTGTCACAGTGGAACAGTAGTCTCACAGTGGCATAACAGTCTCACAGTGGCTCAGCAGTCTCACAGTGGCTCAGCAGTCTCACAGTGGCACATCAGTCTCACAGTGGCACATCATTGTCACAGTGGCACATCAGTCTCACAGTGGCACATCATTGTCACAGTGGCTCAGCAGTCTCACAGTGGCTCAACAGTCTCACAGTGGCACATCATTGTCACAGTGGCTCAGCAGTCTCACAGTGGCTCAGCATTGTCACAGTGGCACAGCATTGTCACAGTGGAACAGTAGTCTCACAGTGGCACAGCAGTCTCACAGTGGCTCAGCAGTCTCACAGTGGCTCAGCAGTCTCACAGTGGCTCAGCAGTCTCACAGTGGCTCAGCAGTCTCACAGTGGCTCAGCATTGTCACAGTGGCACATCAGTCTCACAGTGGCACATCATTGTCACAGTGGCTCAGCAGTCTCACAGTGGCACATCAGTCTCACAGTGGCATAGCAGTCTCACAGTGGCACAGCAGTCTCACAGTGGCATAGCAGTCTCACAGTGGCACATCATTGTCACAGTGGCTCAGCAGTCTCACAGTGGCATAGCAGTCTCACAGTGGCACAGCAGTCTCACAGTGGCACAGCATTGTCACAGTGGAACGGTAGTCTCACAGTGGCACAGAAGTCTCACAGTGGTTCAGCAGTCTCACAGTGGCTCAGCAGTCTCACAGTGGCACAGCAATGTCTCAGTGGAACAGTAGTCTCACAGTGGCACAGAAGTCTCACAGTGGCATAGCAGTCTCACAGTGGCACAGCAATGTCTCAGTGGAACAGTAATCTCACAGTGGCATAGCAGTCTCACAGTGGCACAGCAGTCTCACAGTGGCACAGCATTGTCACAGTGGAACGGTAGTCTCACAGTGGCACAGAAGTCTCACAGTGGCTCAGCAGTCTCACAGTGGCTCAGCAGTCTCACAGTGGCACAGCAGTCTCACAGTGGCACAGCATTGTCACAGTGGAACGGTAGTCTCACAGTGGCACAGAAGTCTCACAGTGGTTCAGCAGTCTCACAGTGGCTCAGCAGTCTCACAGTGGCACAGCAGTCTCACAGTGGCTCAGCAGTCTCACAGTGGCACAGCAGTCTCACAGTGGCACATCATTGTCACAGTGGCTCAGCAGTCTCACAGTGGCACATCAGTCTCACAGTGGCACAGCATTGTCACAGTGGCACATCAGTCTCACAGTGGCACAGCATTGTCACAGTGGCACATCAGTCTCACAGTGGCACATCAGTCTCACAGTGGCACATCATTGTCACAGTGGCTCAGCAGTCTCACAGTGGCTCAACAGTCTCACAGTGGCATAGCAGTCTCACAGTGGCACAGCATTGTCACAGTGGAACGGTAGTCTCACAGTGGCACAGAAGTCTCACAGTGGCATAGCAGTCTCACAGTGGCACAGCAGTCTCACAGTGGCTCAGCAGTCTCACAGTGGCACAGCAGTCTCACAGTGGCTCAGCAGTCTCACAGTGGCTCAACAGTCTCACAGTGGCACATCATTGTCACAGTGGCTCAGCAGTCTCACAGTGGCTCAGCAGTCTCACAGTGGCACAGCAGTCTCACAGTGGCTCAGCAGTCTCACAGTGGCTCAGCATTGTCACAGTGGCTCAGCAGTCTCACAGTGGCTCAGCAGTCTCACAGTGGCTCAGCATTGTCACAGTGGCACATCAGTCTCACAGTGGCACATCATTGTCACAGTGGCTCAGCAGTCTCACAGTGGCACAGCATTGTCACAGTGGCTCAGCAGTCTCACAGTGGCACAGCAGTCTCACAGTGGCTCAGCAGTCTCACAGTGGCACATCATTGTCACAGTGGCTCAGCAGTCTCACAGTGGCACAGCAGTCTCACAGTGGCACAGCAGTCTCACAGTGGCACAGCATTGTCACAGTGGAACGGTAGTCTCACAGTGGCACAGAAGTCTCACAGTGGTTCAGCAGTCTCACAGTGGCTCAGCAGTCTCACAGTGGCATAGCAGTCTCACAGTGGCTCAGCAGTCTCACAGTGGCACAGCAGTCTCACAGTGGCACATCATTGTCACAGTGGCTCAGCAGTCTCACAGTGGCACATCAGTCTCACAGTGGCACAGCATTGTCACAGTGGCACATCAGTCTCACAGTGGCACATCATTGTCACAGTGGCTCAGCAGTCTCACAGTGGCTCAACAGTCTCACAGTGGCTCAACAGTCTCACAGTGGCATAGCAGTCTCACAGTGGCACAGCATTGTCACAGTGGAACGGTAGTCTCACAGTGGCACAGAAGTCTCACAGTGGCATAGCAGTCTCACAGTGGCTCAGCAGTCTCACAGTGGCTCAGCAGTCTCACAGTGGCACAGCAGTCTCACAGTGGCACAGCAGTCTCACAGTGGCATAGCAGTCTCACAGTGGCACAGCATTGTCACAGTGGAACAGTAGTCTCACAGTGGCACAGCAG